>QVTF01006707.1:22500-26970 GCA_003573665.1 Oxygymnocypris stewartii
TTTTATTTATTTGTATATTATGGTAGTATTTGTTGTATTGCCTTTAACTTGTGGAAAATTAAATAGAATTAAAAATCATAATTCAAAATATAAAAATGGTGTTAAATTACCTCTGACAAAATAGAAATTACAACAAAAAACATCTAAAATGGACAGAATAAAATCTATTATAAATACATAGTTTCATTTTGTGATTTATTTTTTTGTAATTTGCCTGTAAATAAATACAAATCACTACAGGGGATTTCTTTGCCCAAACTTTTTCATAATAATAACAATAATAATTATTATTATTAAATAAAGATAATACATTTCATAAATAACATGCACAACACTAGTCAAAAGTTTGTACAGTGTGTATGATGAACCTGCACGATGCACACTTCTGATGCTTCTTCACTGCTACAAATAATCCATTAAACTTACAAACAAACTGTACTTATAATGATTATTTCAGGTTAAGATCATGACTGCAGTTCAACTTGATTGTTGCTGCAGCTGAGGAACTTCTGATGGCGACATGCCACGAGTGTGTGTGTGAGTGAGTGTGTGTGTGTGTGTGTGTGTGTGAGAGTGAGAGAGCAAGCGAGAGAGAGAGCGAGCGAGTGTACGAGTGAGAGTGTGAGAGTACGAGTGTGAGTGTGTGTGAGAGTGAGTGTGTGCGAGCATGAGTGTGTGCGCGAGTGTGTGTGTGTATGTGAGTGTGTGTGTGTGTGTGTGTGTGTGTGAGAGAGTGAGTGAGTGAGTGAGCGAGCGTACGAGTGAGAGAGTACGAGTATGAGTCTGTGTGTGAGAGTGAGTGCATGCGAGCATAAGTGCGTGCATGTGTGTGTGTGCGAACGTGTGTGTGTGAGAGTGAGAGAGTGAGAGAGTGAGTGAGTGAGTGAAAGAGCGAGTGAGCGAGTGAGAGAGTACGAGAGTATGAGTGTGAGAGAGTATGAGTGCGAGTCTGTGTGTGAGAGTGAGTGCGTGTGGGAATGTGAGTTTGTGCGTGCGAGTGAGCGTAAGTGCGTGCGCGTGTGTATGAGAGTGTGTGTGCGCGAGTGTGTGTGTAAGCGGAGCTCAGCTGTGGTGTCGGTGTCTCTGACACTAGTGGAATGTGGACTGAACTCGATCAGAACTGACAGACTCGTGACATCAGTGACCTTCAGAGAGTGACGGGAACAAACAGAGCCGTGGAGAGAACGTAAACATAAACACACACACGCTGAGGCTGCACGTGCTGCAAACACAAACACACACCAACATACACGAGCCCATCCCTAACTTCCCTGAACATGAGCAAAGCTGGATCAGTTTGTCTCTGACAGTGTGAACAGGTCTTATTTTGCTCTTGTTCAGTCAGACAATTTATATACACATAAATAAATGCATTACAGTCATAAGAGTGAAATTAATCGTCATGAAAATAATGTGTCTATTAATTCTATAAATGGACAATTTCTGTATGAAATGCATAAAATATTTTTTTCTGTTGATTTTGAGTATGGACAATTTTCTTGAGATTTGTGAACAAGAACATAAAAACACAGGAGGGGAATTTTTGGCCGTCCATTTTTAAACAGGCTATTTTTTGTCACTTTGTGACACTTTTCTCCGTTTAATTCTCCGTTATATGAAGTCCGTCATCCGTGAGCCTCTAGACGCCAGTATTGGTTTCTAAAAAACATCGCTGGTCGAGCTCTAATCTAATTATATCCATCAGCTGAAGCCTTTAAATAAGCGATTGAGAAGTGCAACTAAAAACAACCCTGTCTGCGCTGGCAGATTTTCTTCCCCTTTTTCTTTTTGTGGTCTGTATCTACGAGAAAGATGAGATGAGTATTGATTAATCGCTCTCTCTCTGTTCATCCGGAGCACTTCTTCAGCTGATCGACCTCATCCACAAACCTACAGCTGCAGAAACAGACCAAACGCAGAGAAACATCACTCTTTCATCACGAGTCACGTACAGTATGTTGATGAAGGCAGGCTCATGCATCCTCTGAGCCGGAGGAGATCTTCACTGATAACACACACCTCATCTGAGAGAACACACACGTGCAAAAGCGCTTGTATCAGCACGTCTCACACGGACAAACGAGTTCACCTGCAGCTTCAGAGCGATTCATCTCGTTACTACAGCACTGAAACACATGCACTAGAAGAGGTCAAACGACTTCTAGAAGCAAGTTCAACTATTACTGACCAGAAAATACTATTTCAGCCTTTCCAATTATACATTTCATGTTTGACTTGCAGTTTCTGCAGTAAAAAGAAAATGAAAAAAAAAAATAGGTGACATTTTCTAGCAACTTCTGAGTTCAAATAATTCACATCAATTTTGTCAGTGTATTATTTCAGACTTTTTGCTTAATTTTATGTTTAATTTATGAAAAACATTTTTCCATCTTATATTAACAAATAAAAAATGTAACCAACTTTTTTCACGATTCAGACTTTTCACAAAAAAACAAAGTCAGAATTCTTAGATAAACATTCAGATTTTACGATATTAACTCAGAATTCAGATTTGTTTTATTATAATTCCTTTTTTTCCCCCAAAGATATTTTTTCTACAAATGGCATTTTGAAAATTAAAGTCAGTATTGTGAGAGATTTCATTTTTTTATGCCTTGGTGGAAACCAGCTTCAATATTAATTCAATGTGTTTGTTTACTTGCGGTTTTCTGTGAAAAAAAAAATTACTAGCAATTTTTGAGTAAAACTCATTCTTATTAATTAAATCCAACAACATTGTTTATTCAGGGAATAAAAAATGATTACAAAAGAGTAAGTCATTTTATAGCAGAGGTGCCCAAAATATTAATTTGAAGGGGGGGGGGGGGGGGGTCAACCTGATTGAGGTCAGTGGACTAAAAGTAAACGTTGCATTATATACAACTATATTATATTAAAACAAATATATGTATATATTAATACAAATTAAAAAAAAAGTAATCTTTTTTTTTTCCAATGTCTTCCTTTGCAACGTTTCATGTTTAAAAAATAAATAAATAATTAAATAACTCTACACACACACGCCGCACACACGATGAACAGCAGCATTGAACAAAGCCTGTCTGATGCAAAATAAGATGCAAAAAGTCTGATTCATTTTCTGAACCGGTTCATTAAAAGGATCAAACTAACTGATTCATGTTGCAACAAACCTTTGAAGTTAAGAAGACGTTTAGTGATGCTCTAACAGTTATATCTAAGAGGAGATCCTTCCTCGTGTGGTGTTCTGCAGTGGCTTGATACGGCTGTCAGCTCTGAAAGTGGCTCATGAACACTGATCATCTCAATATGGCAGCATCAGAATCTGCATGCGGCACAGTCAGCCGAAGGGCTAATTACAGCTGAACGGAGCTGTGCTCATGATAACTCAGAGCGGACACTTATCGATTCAGCCCTGCGTCTCCTGCGCTCTCCATCTCTGAGGGATTCCCCGTCACACGGCCGGAGCGTCTACATGCTGTACAGACCGCTGCGACCCGCTTGCTCTCCACACGGCTCACGGGCCGAGCAACACAACCGGACCAGCGCATGCAGCCGCTGAGAGATGCTCAAAGACGAGTCAGCACGTCAAAACGAGCACAACAGAATAAAAGCCAACACAGCAGTCGAGTTTTAAAAACTTTACACAGCATCGTATAAACACAACGCTCGAGGTGTGCGATGCAACGAGCAAACATCAACTCGAAACATTCAACCACATCATGTGTGTGTTCATAAATATATTAACTAATGAAGTTAACCAAAGGCTTTTCCATATTATATAAATACAAATTCTACACACATACACATGAAGCGCATCTGCAGGAATATAGAAAATGCTATTAAAATATTTATTTTAATCCAATTTTGTTTATAAATCATTTAAAAAATGTGGCATTACTTTTAAAGTATGTGTGGGTTTATTTATTTATTATATACTTTAAATGTAACGTCAATTCTTATATTTATGCATTTATAAATACAAAATTAGTTCTAATTCTACTTTATTTAAATATATAATTAATAAAGATATATTTATAAATGACTAATTATATAAGTGAACTTTAATAAATATATACATTTTAAATCTAATTCAAAATATTTACAAAGCTAATCACACGTATTTTTATTTTCTCCTATAGGACAATCCTAATAAAATATATTTACAATTTATTAAAATATTATGATTTATAATATTAATTTATACTTTGCTTTTGACACTTAAAAACGAAATGGAAAAAAGTAATATTAATACTAGGTATGATTTGGCCTGGTCACTGTCTTTATCCTCATCTACTGTCTGGCTCGTTATCGGTCAAACTAAACTAATCAATCTTAATGAAGTAATTATGTTTGCCGAGCGTGTTTAATAAATGTGGCAAGCGTCTGACTAGTGCGCCTTCAAATGACAGAGCTGAAGTGAAGACACTACAGCGGTTTGTTCTTTAGGTTCACTGCCAAGTGCTCTACGTGTAGGGCTCTGTGTGTGAG
>QVTF01006708.1:0-26981 GCA_003573665.1 Oxygymnocypris stewartii
ATGTCATATCTGTTGTTAGCAAGTGATAGCATTGATTCAAACTGATGTAGTTGTTTTGTTTTGATGTAGTCTCAGTTTGATGTTCAGAGTCATTTATAGTTTGTAACTCTGTATCGTTGTGCATTATGATCAGCTCAACACTGTCACACTAGCTGTGTCCATCCACATATTTATGTAAATTTTGGGATATGCTTAAAAAATGCTGTAAACACATAGATGAGCAGATGAGAGAGGTGTACGATTTTTTTATTTAGCAAAAAACACAACAACAAAAAAACGCATAAACTACGATGGAAATATTTACCAAATAAATTCCTGGATGCACAACAAACCCTCACATTACGTGTCTCAACAGATTATATGATTGGATAACTAGACTTAGCAGCAAATTAATCTCATCGATTCATTAAATCTAGATATTAATAATTCCAAAGTTTGTCATTCAAAATATTTAGTGTAATTACACATGATTGTGTTCATACATCAGGCATCCAAACACAAGAAAACACGACAGCAGTTGTTTTTCCTTTCTTCATTTATTAGGGGGGGGGGGGGGGAAGTCTTCAACAGATGCAGCAACTTTTTATTATTACTGATACTTTGCATTGTAAGTGATGATTTTGTTCTCTTGAACACATGGAATGGAATTTGTGCTTTATTTGCAAATGCATTGTGTGATATTCTAATTTTTCACACAAGTTCAATTCAGAACTTTGAATGTAATCATATGACTCAAGCAATGATTTGCGTTTGGGGCGGAGCTATCAGTGTGACCAACCAATGGCAGACTGGGGGCGTGTTCAGTAAACCAGTGACACTTCAGCTTTAAGCCAAGAGTTATTACTGTATAATGAATTTTTCAATAACATCAGTGTAGAAAGTGTATTTATCAAAACATGTTTTATTGAATATTGACAAAGAAACACACTGATTGAGTTGATCAAGTCCTTTGAAATCACGTGAAAAGTTTTGGTAATAAAATTATTCATAAATCAAAGAAAGCCAAAGCTGGGTGGCACAACACTGGCAGACAGAGATGCTGTTGTTTTCATGAGATTTTTGTGACTGGATTCACACGTGGTTGGTTCCCGGTTGTCCTGCGGCACGGGGAGGCGGGTAGGATTTCCCAGCGGGTTTACTCGCACAGTTACAGCAGAGCATGATCCCGCCGATGAGGGTCAGAGCCGACGCACCCCAGCCCACATACAGGGCCTTCCCGAACTCATATCTGTGCAAACGACCAACGTCAGCTCACAACATCCACCTCACCACAGCATTAAACCACACCACATGAGAGGAGCTTCACACACAATGATAAAAGACACCAATCCTCAAGATATTACTACATCAATAACGATTTTCACAATTTTTGGATAGATACCATCAATAAATCAGTATTGCTTTATAATACATTATTAAATTAATATTTAAATAGGTATCATTGAACAATTAATGTTTATAAAGCCTCACAGGTTACAGCGCACATAATACATTTACTACATTCAGTGTTTTATTAGAGTAAACTCTTGACACTCACTTTGAATTTGTAGGAGTAAATGGATCAAAGAACTTCTTCCTTATGTTTTCTCCATACCAGCTGGTGGCAACAAGAGCGCAAACCCTTGTAGAAATAAGAAGAGATCTGACATGAGCATGCTGCAAGGGAACAGATCTATTTTAAACATTTACTTACTGTTTACCAGACTTCGTTAAAGTGATAGTTCACTCAAAAACATGACAATTCTGTCATAATTTACTCAAATTTAAAACGTATTTGACTTTGTTTCTTCTGTTGAACAAAAAGTAGACATTTTGAGGAGTGTTGGTAATCAAAGAACTGCTGGTCTAATATTTAAGAGTATATGCTGAAGTTTTTATTGTGCTGATGCAGTGTGTGGTTGGGACGTGGGTAGATACACTCTTAAAAATACAGGTGCTTCACGATGCCACAGAATAACCTATTTTTTTAATAGTTCCATAAAGAAACTTTAACATTTCTGTTTCACAAAAGGTTATTTGTGGTGAAATAAGTTTATTAAGATTATAAAGAAAAAGAGATGGTTCTTTAAAGAACCTTTGACTGAATGGTTCTTTGTGGAATCAAAAATGGTTATTCAATGCATCACTGTGAAGAACCTTTTAAGCACCTTTATTTTTAATAGTGTATGTGAATCTGGGTTTTAATTAAGCATTAGCTGTGCTGAATTCATTGCAGTGATACGTAACTTCTTACTTGTTCAGTGCAAACATCTACTATGTAAGCTACATAAACTATTTTAAATAAATAATAACAAATAAGACTTCATATGACCCACTTTTAATAAGAAGTTCTACGTTAATAATTAGATTTGTAATGCATTGGCAAATGTTAGGTAGACTTGCATAATTTTATTTAGTGTGTCATTGTTTATCTTTACTCAGTACATCTGATGAAATCCACCCACACAAATGGTTGCCTCAGTTTTATTGTGTGGATTCTTTAGGTTTGTTTTTACAGAGAGTAAATAGCAACATATCTGCGATGATGAAAAGAACGCCTCCAGCCACAGCCACTTTGTTCTTCTGTTCTTTCTCGTCAGACAGACAGGTGGTGCACTTCATGCCGACGGCAGCAACCAGCAGACCGACGCCACACATGAAGATGGAGGTGATCATGAACCCGCGAGCCGCCTGAACCTCTCCTAAGACAGACACACATAACATAACGTAACGTAACGTAACATAACATAAAATAATATAAAATAACATAACATCACAACAAATCTCAACACATCACAACAAATCACAACACCAACACATCAGAAGACATCACAACAAATCACAACAAAACACACCAGAAGACATCACAACACATCACATCGCATCACATCACAATAAATCACATCACATCACAATGAATCGCATCACATCACAATAAATAACATAACATCACAACAAATATCAACACAACACATCAGAAGACATCACACCACAACACATCACAACAAATCACACCACAACACATCACAATAAATCGCATCACAATACATCACATAACACATCACAAACAACACAAAACATCACATCACATCGCATCGCATCACAAACATCATAACACAACACAACACATCGCAACACATTACATTAAATCACCACACATCACATCAGATCAGATCACAACACATCACAACACATCACACCACACCACACCACACAATAAATCACACACAACACACCAACACAACACAAACACATCACAACACAACACAACACAACACAACACACACAACACACACAACAAAACACATCACATCACACCACATCAAACACACACATCAGACACACAAACATCACAACACATCATAAACAACAACACACAACACAACCAAACACACAACACACACACACAACACAATAAATCACATCACAACACATCAACACATCACACACATCACAACACAACACATCACAACACACACACAATAAATACACACAACACATCACACCACACAATAAATCACATCACAACACATCACACCACATCACAACACACACATAACTTCTCTTCAACATTTATGCATTTAGCAGACGCTTTTATCCAAAGCGACTTACAATTGTATTCAGGTTATACATTTTTTGTCAGTATGTGTTCCCGGGAATCGAACCCACAGCCTTTACGCTGCCAACGCAATGCTCTAACCACTGAGCCACAGGAACACAGGAACACACTTCACTTTACAATACATCGCATCATATCAAATCAAATTACATCACAACATCACATCACAACACATAACTTCACTTCACACAACACACACAACACAACAAACACAACACACACAAACTCTCACTTCACAACACACACAACACAACACTTCCACCACACACATCATACATAACACAACACAACACAACACAACACAACACAACACAACACTTCACAACACAACACAACACATCACAACACAACACAACACAACACAACACAACACAGAAGAAATGCAAAAAAGGATCATCGTCACCCATTTTAGATATATCAATATGATACATTCATAAAGGTGTTCACTGTTTCGCTAAAGTGAAAGTACCTGTCAAATGAATTTAAACATTGTTTTTAATTTTTTTTATGTGTCATTATTTTCATCAAAAAAACATAAAACAAATATTCTTAAAATCTGATACATCATAATTATAGTATTTATTAATATTCTGTAGTTCTGTAATATTCATTTTCTTTAAAAATCCCTTTTAACTATGTTTACTTACCTTCTGTATTGTCTATTGGTATCAAATGGTGTTTTATTATTATTGAGATATTATTATAGGTAGTTGTTAGATTTAGATAGATTTTGTTACTTTTTTGTTACAGGTTTAGTAATTTTGTTGTGTGTTTTTGTCATTTTTCAGTTTCATTTTTTGTATTTAGTACAGTGAGATACAACTAGAGAAATTTAGCATGATACAATTAGCTAAATGAAATAAGTTTTTGATACTTTATTTGCAGCTTAATGTGAATCGAAATATTATTATTATTAATGGTTTTAGTTTTAGTTAACTCTAAAAACTGATATAACCTGTTTTATTTCATTTAATATTTCAATCATTCCAGTAAACATTTAGTTTGATTTTGAAAAGTGCGTAAATATTTCTATTTCTGTGTCCAAGGGATGGAAACATATTTTTAGTATTCACATTTTGTTACACAAATACAGTTCCGACTTAACTTTTAACTCTTACATCCTGAGGTTTTTAATTAATCGTACTAAACATCTACTGAGGAATTCGGGCTATTCACCTGATGTGTCTGGACAAGAAGCGGGTCACACACACACACACACACACACACACACACACACACTCATACCTGGCAGCTGCAGTAAGGAGTCATAGACTTTGCACTGCATCTGTCCGGTGCTCTGATACACACAGGCGCGCCAAAGCCCCTCATACATGGCCTGCGCGGTGATGATGTTGTCTCCGGCGTATGAGGACATCTTCCACTCGGCCATGGCCGTGGATGCAACGAGACCCAGGAGACCCAGAAAGGCCAAAGTATAGCCAAGGAGCTGCAGCCCCTGCGTTGACCATTGCTGGAGTGAAGTGTGGAGTTACAGCCGCTGGAGTGAGAGAGATGCACGGAGAGCTGCTCGCTGTGCCGCTGACACATGAATGAAACCCCTCCAGCATCATCATCCTCCTACACCTAAGCTGAAGCTCCACCTGAAGATCTTCACACGCCTCCTACCGCCTCCGGCACTGAACACAACATACACGCAGAGTTTTTTAGCTTGTTAGCAATAATGTAACTTATTCTTCTTTAGATTGTGAAAATAAAAAATGCCAATGAATAGGCACTATAAAGAAATTACTAAAGATTATTTAAACATGATCATGAGAAAATATAAAACCATTAAGACCTCCATACAGTATCAGTCAAACAACTTTGTTGTTACTTTTACCATGAATGAGTGAAATTAATAGTCATTGGTCAATAAGGTTCCTTACCAGTAACCTAGCTAACTTTCTCTAGAAGAGAACAAACGTTTTTAATGAAAAGGAAACGTTCTTCCACTACAGTTTATAAAATGTTAATTTAATACATAATTCAAAGTTATTTCATGTTTAATAATGTCTCAAAACGTTAGCACAAAAAAAACATAATACATCGTTCATGGTAGCTGGATGGTCATCTAACGTTTTTAAATGTTACTATTATTTCATAAAAAAAAAAAAAAAAATTACCATAACCATAATGTGTGCAAAACAATTAAATGGAATGTTAATGGAACTTATTAAGAATGTTAACAGAACACATTCTGTTAGTTGGGGAGGGCTCATTACTTAACATTAGTTTAATGCATTACTGTAAAATTAACAAACAATGAAAATGCATTTGTTACAGTAGCTTATATATTCATCGTTGTTAATGTTAGTGTTAGTAAAATAAATGTTCTAGGTTAGTTCATGTCTGCTAATTCATTAAATAACATTATAACAGAAAACTTTTCTGCAAATTATGAAATTTACATTGACTGAGGTAATAAATAAATGCTTTAGAATGCTTTATCATTGGTAGTTCATGTTAATTCATGTAGTTAAAAGAAAAAAAAAAGTATTTGTGCTGTTTGGAAATAATAACTAATGTAAACAAGTGTAAAGTTATTGTGGTGTTGAGACTTGATTGTGTTTTGTTATTATGCTTTCATAAACTACAGAAGTCCGGTGTGGAAATATGATGTGGTTGTGTCAGTGCATTATGCTTGGGCTCAGATTGATTTCATAAGTCTCACAGTGCTCAACAGAAAAACATACACCTCACATGTTGCTCAGCTGTCTTTATGGGTCAATCTTTCAGTCTTATGGATTAAGTCCAATTTAAACCTCCCTCTACTCTGTAGTTACCACTACACAATCATCAGATGTGGGATAATTCATTATTAATATTGAACTAAATAGATAATTATTTGTCCAAAGATGAATGCATGCACTGGTTGTTTTACAGCAGTCCGAGGAACATTAAACCATGACTGAAGTCACAGATAGACCCGACCAATGACTGTCAGTTTACTCAAGAGTTTTATCTGAAAACCACCCACGTCAAAGTGGAATTTGCTTATTTCTATTAGAGCTGTGTGTGCACAATAGAGTGGCAGGTAATGTCTGTTTCTCATATATATTGTATATTTGCTGGATGTTAAGTAATTAAATATTTATATTGTTAATAATCAGGTTTAATTCCTTATTAGTTAGGTATCCTGCAATGAAAAACATTATTTTGCTACTTTTATTAATATAGGTTCAAGTCAGTTCATATGTATACTATTATTAATTAATTGCATTTTTACTGAAATACAGAATTATATGTTAAATGTATTTGTTTATGTAGGAATTAACAACAGTTGTTCAGCTGGTTAAGCATATAATCACTAATATTGACAAAGTCATGGGTTTGATTTCTGAGAAAACACACATGCTGACTAAACCTGCCTGTAAGTCGCTTTGGATTTAAAGGTCTGC
This sequence comes from Oxygymnocypris stewartii, assembly GCA_003573665.1. Lineage (NCBI taxonomy): Eukaryota > Metazoa > Chordata > Actinopteri > Cypriniformes > Cyprinidae > Oxygymnocypris > Oxygymnocypris stewartii. The sequence goes on from QVTF01006708.1 coordinate 6,997, forward strand.
CGATACAGATACATTATAAAGTGTTAGCGAAATCTTTCAATACCTTTCAATCATCAACACCTAATGTTGATTAGGTCTTGATGACATCAAACATGGGTAACACTTTATTTCAATAGTCCACTTTAGACATTCACTTGTAACTACATCTCAACAAGCAGTCATTAGAGTATTAGTAGATTGCCGGCTTAATATCTTCTAACACTTTATTTTGATGGGTCCACATTCAACATACTTACTGTAAGAAACATTGCAAGTATACGTCAACTTATTCTACTAACTCTAAACCTACCCTACTGAGAGTTAATAGACATGTAGATGCAAATTAATGAGAAATAGTTGACATGTAGTTACTTATAGTTAGTAGACTGTCTAAAGTGAACTATCAAAATAAAGTGTAACTAAAAAATTTTTTTATTTTCATAGAAACATCAGTGCATGAATGCTTTAATGTGCTTGTGTAAATGCAGACAACATCTTTGAACTGTTCTTAAATGTTAAGAACACTTTAAAACCAAGTTATGTTTGCACACAGATGTACCCCCAAACTCAGCAAACACAAAGAAGACGCCAATGACCTGAACTGTGGCTTTTCTGTTCCCAGAAGACATGAGCAAACAGTGGGCAGCGGTTGTACTCGTCCTGACTCAGCTTCACTGCTGTGAATGCTGTCCGGATCTGTGCCAGTGCTTCTCCGCCAGCAAAGGTCGTCTGCTCAGACGAGTCCATGAAAGCTTTACCTGTCAACATCTCAGCGCAGGTGAAGAGAACTGATTGTAGTGGCATCAAACATCTCGTTTCTGGACGGCCGTTCCTTCAGAGAGAACCTCAGACTTGCTAAGCTGGTCGTTCTCAACAGCCTCATGAAAACGATCTCTCGTGATGCCTTCGAGCACCTGCTTGAGCTGCAAGAGCTGGAAATCAGTGGAAATGACTGGTTGAGTTTTGACGTGCAGACCTTCAGCTCGCTGGCCAATCTTACGAGTCTGCTTCTCAACAACAATAAGATCAGTGCTCTGGGTGCTGGCATTTTCGACTCTTTGCACAACTAGAAATGTTGCAGTTGAGGGGGAACTTTTTGTCATATTTGCCCAGACTTCTCTTCCATCGTCTACACAACTGCAGGAGCTCGACCTGTCCTTCAACCACATCAGCTCCATCTCGGCAGATGTCTATCAGAACAACTCTCTCCTGAGATCGCTCTCACTGCAGGCCAACTCGATCTTGCAGCTTCCCGCAGGATCTTCACTCATCTGGATCACCTGGAGGAGCTCAATCTCCGAAGCAATCTCATCAGCAACCTAAGCGCCGAAACGTTCCCGTCCGGTTTGCGGAAGCTGATCCTCAAGAAGAATGCTCTGGCGCAGCTTCCCAGCAATGTTTTTTCACAAACTGCATCACATTACGTATCTGGACTTGTCTCAGAATCAGCTCTCCGAAGTCCCTTCGGATCTCTTTCAGAACCTCATCTCGCTGAAAAACTGGATCTGTCTGAGAACCGGATTACGGCATTGCCTGGCTCTGTCTTCAATGGGCTGTTTAGTATAAAAGCCATCCATCTGCAGAAAAATAAACTGAGTTCACTGGACGTAAACTTGCTGAAGGATCAGCTCGACTTGGAGCAGCTACACTTGTCCATGAACAGCTTGCAGAGCATCCCACATGGCTTCTTTGATGACCTGGACTTCCAGTGTGTGGTCCAGCTTCATGGGAACCCCTGGCGCTGTGACTGCGGGTTACAGTACCTCTTTGACTGGCTGAGGTACAACGAAAGAAAAGTGGAGGATCTGACCAGAGTTTACTGTGAAGCTCCTGCGGTTATTCGAGGACACCGCCTGGTGTCTGTGGACAAGGAGCAGTTCATCTGCGGGAAAAACTCCAGCTCTGAGTTTCAAGGCTCCTCCGTCCCAAACGTTACTGAGATCCCGGTTGATGACGATGATGATGATGATGGTGGTGCGATTCGTTGCTCGCTCCGAGAAGTCAAAGGCACGGCATCCGTTCAGTGCAAAGTCACTAAATGCACCAGCGTGACGTTTGAGGCTCTTTTTGAATTTGCGAATGTAAATAAGCAGGAGAGTTTTATAAGTAAGTGGTCGCCTGCGGGATGCTCCAACCGGACCGTTTAGTGCTTTTATTTAACAGCACATACTGTACAGAGCCCTTAGCGAGTGTCTGCTTTAGTTGTACAAATATTTGGAATAACTTTTTTTTCATAACGTGATAATTCACTCTCTGAAAAAGAAATTGCATCTTTAGGGGAACGTGGTCCAGTCCTGCTCTTGGAGGGCCAATGTCCTGCAGGGTTTAGCTCCAACCTGCCCCAACACACTCGCCTGGACATTTCTAGTAATCCAAAGACCTTGATTAGCGGGTTCAGGTGTGTTTTAAATGGGATAGGAGCTCAACTCTGCAGTACACCGGCCCTCCAGGAGCAGGATTTGACACTGCGGCTTTAGGTCTGGACCCGCAAAGGGACACCTTTGTATCTTATTTAACCCTAAAAGTTTATACCCTAGATCAGTGCTCTCAGACCTGTCCTGACGGACCCCCCCACCACTGAACAATAGGTCACCCCTCCCTCATAGGTCACACCCAATTCAAGTCTTGAATTCAAGTCTTGTGGTCATTCTCTGCTAATGAGCTCTGAGCTGATGGTGTATGTTAGATGAGGGAGACATACAAAATATTTAGGGGGTTTTTTTTTGGGGGGGGGGGGGGGGGGGCACCAGGACAGGTTTGAGAAGTTACTGCTTTAGAGCAGTAATATGTGCCCTTAAGATGCTACTAAAAACATTTTAGGCATAAATACGGGGCAAAGGTGTCCCTGTAATGATACTGCCCTAGTGACAAGCTGTTGTAGCCCTAACGATAAAGAACCCTTGACGAGCTTCTGCTTTAGTTTGCTTGGGGTGTATTTTTCTTCACATCATGTCATAAGACACTCTCAGAAATGTTTTTTTTTTTTACAAAAATAATTGAGGCAGAAAAACTTAAAGGGACAACTTTGTAACATCATCCACTGCTAAATGGTGCATATCCCATAAATGAACTTTGCTGAAAACGGCCCTCGTAGATTTCTCTCCCATGATTCAGACCAGAACACTTTTTCACTGGAGGAATATTATGCGTTATTAAGGATTATGTACTCGTATTTGAGTTAAAAACATCTTAATGCTGGATTTGTTTCAGGTTTTGTCTTCTCCAGATGTTAATAATGGACTGGAGTGCTGTGAATTATTGTGGTGTTTTTAGCAGACTCTCATTCTGACGGCACCCATTCACTGCAGAGCATCCATTGCTGAGACACTGATGCAGAGACACATTTCTACAAACCTGATAAAGAAACAAACTCATCTTCATCTTGGATGGCCTGAGAGTGAGTAAAGGCACAATGTTTTTCCCTTTAATAGCTGTGCCCCGACATACTGTCCCAGAATGCTTTGATTGTAGAGCTGATTGTGTTCAGCTGCCGTATGTTAATGACTAAGCCATGCGTAGCCCAGACTCATCACAGTGGTCAAGCATGCCAGATGAATCAATTAGAGATAAGAGAGGTGGATAAACTTGTCCTGAGGCGGTCAAAGTACAATCATGAGACACAGCACAGTGTTTTCAACAAGCCGAATGATTCATAAGAAATATCCAGTAAACGTACATCCCTGACATGTGCTTGCAGTTATTTTCATACTGCTGTTTCGTAAAGCAATAAATAATAATGTGCCACTGAGTTTATATCAGGTCTCTGGAGCAATGAAGCATGTTTTTAAACTTGTCTCAGCCTGCAAACAGCATGCTTTAATATCAAGCCAGCTACATCTGCTCGCTGCAGCACCGTCAGTAGGTGGCGTATCACACACAGAAGCAGGACAGGTCATTCAAAACCGGCCTTCATTAGGAGTAATTACACATCTGACAGTGCTGGAACAGAACACTGGAGCTGTAGACGCACATGAAGCAGATCACACACACATCAGTGATGTTCTCCACTTGTGTGCTGCTCAATCTGCTGTCAGTCATTAACCAGCTATCAGACATCACCACACACAAAGCCATGTATGTAATGCAGCATTTCCTGCGCCTTCAGAAGACCAATGAACGCTTGTCTTCAAGAGTCTGGCCAGAGGTCATGTGGACTAACAGGGTTCGGTTACACAGATGACAATAAATTCAATGTTACAGGGATCCAGATCTGATTGTTTTGCTCAGATTCTGCTCTTTAATAACTCAGTTCATGCTTGAAGAAATGAGCCAATAGATGCCATCCTGATAGCATCTGCACTGCAAATAATTGTTGAGTATTTTTGTCTTGTTTTACAGTACAAATAACCAGTTCTTTAAACAAGATACATTTACTCATCAAAATTGGATTTAGGCTTTTTAAAACAAGGTAAAACAATATGCCAGTGGGGTTAGAAAATATCCTTAATTTAAAGGATAATTTTAATGTGTTTTACCCCATGGGCATCATTTAAAACAACTCAATTTAGATTTTAAAAATGTATAATAAAATAGGAATAAATCATATTTTAACTAATTATGCTTCTCAGTAAATGTGTATTTGTAAGATTGTTGAGATATTTATTCTGTAAAACAACAAAAAGACAGAGTAAGAACATTGTTTTGCAGCGTAAGTGCTGTACAGTGACTCTCACGATGATGAGAACTGTGTGCGTTCATACTGAGATCTGAATCTGAGCGCTGTTCGAGAGTTTATGGAGATATTCAAGAGATATCTTCTGTAGGATGAAAATGTGTACCATTTTAAATGTCTTGTTTAAAAATAAAACGATTATAGTTATATAAAAAAATAAAGAAAACAAAAAAGTGTATTATTACTTGTTGTTCCTTTTAGTTCAAATCCACAACATTTTACTGTTATACATTTTTGTATTTTATTAGTACTTTTTGTTTTAAACTTCACTAAACTTAATACGTTTTTTTTATATATATATATTTAATTTTATTGGTATTTTATGTTTGCCTTTTGTAGTTTGAAGGTCTTATTTTTTAACTATTTTGATTGTGTTTCATTTTGTGAACTGAATTTGATGTTGCTGAAGTGACGAGAGTTTGAATGGCATTGTTCCTCACTGAATGTGTTCTGATCTCAGTGTATTGATGGTTCAGCTGCATTAGAGTTTATCTTGAACATCTCATTCAGTCGATCAGTTCTGTCAGCGTGTGTGTGAAGGCATCTGCTGGTATTTGTTGCTGTCCCTTCCCCCATCCCTCGTGTGTGGTGTGTGTGTGTGTGTCTGTGTCTGTGTGCCTGCATGGAACAGCCAGAGAATGGAGGTGGAGAGGAGAGCAGGGGGAGGATCAGAGCTGTGGCCGTCTTTCTTTTCACTAACTCTGGAGTTGAGTTCAGAAAAGCCCTGAAATGACTAATGAGAAAGCAATGATCTGCGAGCAGCACTGATCCTGGACTAAAGTCGGAATCCTCAGCCTCTTTCCTGCAGTCTGCGGCAGTTTTACAGCTGAAATATGACGAGGGTGAAGAGAGTCTCCCTCTCGTCTCACACTTACAAGAGCAGCTCCACTCTCCCCCAGACAAGGTAAGCTCAGTTTCTCTCCATGAATCAGTCTTCACACTGCATTCAGTGCTTCTGTGGGTTCAGATGACAGCTGTGTTTAGTGCTTCAGATCTGTGTTTGTGTGTGTGAGTGTGTGTGTGTGTGATTGCACTGATTGAATCAGACAGCAATGTGTGTGAATGCGTGCTGATTTTCATTCTGTAGGAGCAGTTTTCACTTTTCTGCCATGAGGCGGCTCACAGCTTCTCTTTCAAAGCTCGATGAGCTCTCAGTCACATCACATCAAGTCTCAGAGGGTTTTTCCCCTAAAATCTCAAGACACCCGAATCAGGAAAGTCTTCCAGTGAGAGTTGAGAGTTAAATAAAGATGGCAGTATGACTTGTTGATTGCAGGCTTTGAGATCTCGAGACGCTGTTGACTCTTTTTGGAAACTCAACAGGAGGCAAGGAAAAGCATCTGAGAACTTTATCAAAAGTCTCTCGTTGAATCTCGAGGAATAATCGAGACGCTGTTGATGTGAGTCGACTGCTGTCCTCAGGGTTGGGTATTTAATGACAAGTGCTGTGTGAAGATTTACTCAAGGAATGTTCGGTGTTCTCCACCCATCACACACACACACCGCCACACACACACACACACAACACACACACACAAGCGCAAGCGCACACACACACACAGACAACTCACACACACACACACACACACACACACACACACACACACACATACACACACACACACACATACACACTCACTCACAACACACACACACACACCCACAAACAAACTCACACACACTCACTCACACACACACTCTCTCCACACCACACACACACTCACACACACACTCACACTCACACACACACTCAAAACACACACACACAAACACATTCACTCACACACACCACACTCACAAACACACACACAACAAACACACACACACACAAGCGCAAGCGCACACACACACACACACACACACACACACACAGACAAACACTCACACACCACACACACACACACACACCACACACTCACACACACACACTCACTCACAACACACACACACACACACACACACAAAAACTCACACACACTCACTCACACACACACTCTCTCACACACACACACCACACACACACACACACCCACACACACTCACACACACTCACACTCACACACACACTTACAAACAACACACAAACAAACAAACAATTCACTCACACACACCCACACACCACTCACAAACACACACACAAACAAACACACACAAACAACAACACCGACAGACAAACACTTACACACACACACACACACACACACACACACTCACAAACACACACACACAAACAAACACACACACACAAACACACACACCGACAAACGACAACAAACACTTACACACACACACACACACCACACAACACACCACAACACACACACACACACACACACCAACACACATACTCACTCACACTCACACACACACACACACACACACACACCACACACAGTACACACACCCACACACCCCCTCTTTCATCATCATCAGAGCCACTTTCATTGACGATCTATTGATTCTTTCTGCTGATCCTCTGTTAGTCTATCAGACCGCTCTTTCTCAGGTGATCAGGCTGATCGATCTTTGTGTTACAGATAAATAAATCACACTCACTCGCCTCACTTACTGTAAATGAGGAACATATGTAATCCATTACAGCGGGAAAGAGAGGGATTGTTTCAGACAAAGGACAGACGGATGAGATGTAGCGGATGTGTGAAGCAGAGATTGAAGGGTTAAAGAGCTCTTGACTGCGTGAAGAGAAGCAGTCATTTAGAGCAGCTCCAGAAACCGACAGGAACCTACGAATGCTTTCCGCTCGTGGTCTGGACCTCAGCGCTGCTATTTATGACAGGATCCTGATGCTGGATATAAAACATGATTACACTTTATTTCCGTAGTCCGCTTTAGACTGACTACGAGCAACTCGACTTGAGTATTAGTAAACTGTAAGGTTAGTAAAATAAGTTGACATGCACTTGCAAAGTCATTTACAGTGACTTTAGCACCCTGCTAAAAAACAAACAATAGAAGCCTGGCCAAAACACAATAGAAAATGTAATGGGTTCAATGGTTATAATGGGAATTGTATTGGTTTTAATGGAAACTATAATGGTGTCTGCTGGTATGTGATGGATTATATTGGTGGGATGTTAAATCCTATTGGACAAATGCCCAAAACACAATACAAAAGGAATTTTGTAATGGTTTTACTGGAAAAGGCTAATGGTTTATAATGGTATTTTAATGGAAACCATTGGGATTCTGTGATGGTTTCTATTGGGCTTATTCTATAGTTTTTTTTAGCAGGGTAAATGTCCATCAAAATAAAAGCCGACAGTTTACTAATACTCTAATGACTGCTTGTTGAAATGAAGTTCACTTATAGTTAGTAGAATGTCTAAAGTGGACCATCAAAATACAGTGTTAGTGAAGACAACCCTGACGTTCAGTTCTGCATGAGGTCTCCTCGTCTCAGACTCTTCACAGTGTGGCCTGAAGATCATCAATCAAGCCGTTCTCATCCGTCTTCCAGGAACACAGAGAGAATTGAATTCATATTTAAATACAAAACACACAGGACAATGATCTGGCTCGGTTGTCCATTTCCGTGAGGATCAGAATAATGTTGTTTCTGTAGCTAAAAGAGTCGAGCAAACACGGGTTTGATTCCCGGAGAATGGATGAACTAAACATGCTTACCTTCAGTGCAGTCGCACTATTGTTGCAAAGTTTGTGGTAAGTAAAATATAATAATAATACTTTTATTCATCAAGGATGCATTAAAATGTCAAATGTTACAGTAAAGACATATATTACAAAATATTTCAGTTTCAAATAAATGCTGTTCTTTTAAACTAATCATGTGTATTCTGAAAAATAAAATGTATCGCGGTTTACACAAAATATTGTGCAGCACAACTGTTTTCAACATTGATAATAATCAGAAAGTTTCTTGAGCAGCATATTAGAATGATTTCTGAAGATCATGTGACACTGAAGACTGGAGTAATGATGCTGAAAATACAGCTTTTATCACAGAAATAAATTGCAGTTTAAACATATTCACATAAAAATCATATATTAAATGGTAATAATATTTTACTGTTTTTACTATATATTTTTGATGTATACAGCCTTGGTGAGTCAAGTCACTATTATTTGTATAGCGCTTTTAACAATGCAAATTGTGTCAAAGCAGCTTTACATCAGCTTTACAGTATTTAGACGGGGAAATAGTGTGTCTAGGAGATGGTCTTCACTGGGGATCTGTCTTTGGGGATTATCTAGTTGTCCTGGTCTCCGCTGATGTTCAGAGCAGTAGAGGTCGTCTCTAGGTGCTGATACACCATTTGATCTGGATACGGACTGGATCTGTTGACTGCAGTGATCATCTGATCTGGATACGGACTGGATCTGTTGACTGCAGTGATCATCTGATCTGGATACGGACTGCATCTGTTGACTGCAGTGATCATCTGGGCTGGATACGAACCAGATCGGGTGGCTACGGTGACCTCGGAATAAGAAAGAAACAGACTAATATTAGAGTAGATGTCAATCTTCTTACGATGTAACAAGTACATAGTGTTTTATGGGAAGTGTTCCCGGTTCCGGTTGACCTAATTAATGCAGCCTAACAATCCTTTAACGGATTTGAATATTAGAAGCGTATTAGTGTGTTAAGTGTATGCCAGGTTAAAGAGATGGGTCTTTAATCTAGATTTAAACTGACAGAGTGTGTCCCCCTCTCGAACAGTGTTAGGTAGATTGTTCCAGAGTTTGGCCGCTAAATAGAAAAAGGATTTGCGACCCGCAGTTGATTTTGATATTCTAGGTATTATCAAATGGCCAGAGTTTTGAGTAGATGTGCAGGACTATAATGGGATAAGAGCTCAAATGGGATAAGAGCTCACTCAAGTACTGAGGAGCTAAGCCATTCAGGGCCTTATGGGTAATTAGCAAGATCTTAAAATCTATATGATGTTTAATATTACTGACTATACGAGTCAGTGCAGTGTTGACAGAACTGGGCAAATGTGGTCAGACTTCTTGGTTCTAGTAAGAACTCTAGCTGCTGCATTTTGGACCAGCTGAAATTTGTTTATTAAGCATGCAGAACATCCACCCAATGAAGCATTACAATAATCTAACCTTGAGGTCATGAATGCAGGAATTAACGTTTCTGCATTTGACATTGAGAGCATAGGTCGTAATTTAGATATATTTTAAAGATGTATTTTGTAAAACTGTATTGAATAAATACTTGGGGTTGTGTTTGTTTTCTTCTAAAAAAAGATGTAAAGTAAGCTGATCTAGCAGTTTTTAAGGCTTTCCTGTAGGAGAGAGTATTTTCCCGCCAAGCAATACGAAATACCTCTAATTTTGTTTATCTCCAGTGAGCAGAAGATACTTCTTTTAAAACCATTGAAAATCTTTTGAACGGTTGTGAATAAAGGTGTCTGTCAGACCCAGTGTTGTGTGGCCAGGTGTTTGTTCAGGTGTGTGTCCAGGTGTGTGGTCAGGTGTGTGTTCAGGTGTATGTTCAGGTGTGTTTCCAGGCTTGTGTCCAGGTGTGTGTCCAGGTGTGTGTTTAGGTTTGTGTCCAGGTGTGTGTCCAGGTTTGTGTCCAGGCGTGTGTCCAGGTGTGTGTTCAGGCGTGTGTTCAGGTGTGTTCAGGTGTGTGTTCAGGTGTGTGTCCAGGTGTGGTCCAGATGTGTGTTCAGGTGTGTGTTCAGGTGTTTGTCCAGGTGTGTTCAGGTTTGTGTCCAGGCGTGTGTCCAGGCGTGTTTTCAGGTGTGTGAGTGTCTGGAGCAGTTTGTTGTGTGAAATCTGGCCATCTGCTTCTCGGTGTTGTGTTTCTCATGAATATATGTAGATCTGGTGTGATTCGCCGAGCTGTTTGTGGTTGGGAACTCATATCACATTGTCCTCTTTTCTTCTTCATTTGAAGCTACAGTGTAACAGTCAGAGGCGGACAGTAGATAAATATTTTTACTCTGCTTTATCAGAGTGTTCTTCTTCAGCAAACTTTACTTCACAACATTCCAAAGCATAATACAGTATGTTTTATTGTACTACGTTTCGTATTTAATATAATTTAATTATTAATTATATTAGAAATCTAGTTCTCAAGTAAAAGTAATTGAAATATTTACTTAAGTACAAGAAAGTACTACCCCAGGGGAAAAAAGTGCACTTGCATAATGTACTTAAAGTGCTCTATTTTTGCGCACTAATTTGTACTCAATATACTAAAACTGATTCTTTAGTACTTCTTAGATAAACTTAAGATCATCTAAGTGCGCTCAACTGTGCTCTTTTGGGACACGATGAATATGAACTAAAATTCCCTTTTAACATACTATCTCTGTATTTAAAAAAAGTATGTAGTCATCACATTTTACTTTAGTTCATATTCATCGTGTCCCAAAAGAGCACAGTTGAGCACACTTAGATGATCTTAAGTTTATCTAAGATGTATTAAATAATCAGTTTTATATTGAGTACAAAATTAGTGCGAAAAAATAGAGCACTTTAAGTATATTATGGAAGTGCACTTTTTTCACCTGGGACATGTTTAATGTTCTTAAGTATTAAAGGTAAATAAACAACAAAAAAAAAATATTTATGAAATGGAGTGCAGTAAAAAATATGACATAATTCAAGATTATTTGTATAGCGCTTTTCATGATACAATCGTTGCAAAGCAACTTCACAGGAAATTAAGTTTCTAAGATTGATTTATATTGTAGAAACTCGATATAATTAAGTTAAGGCAAAATTTGGTTAATTCAGTATAATCGCTGATGGTTGGCTTCCTCTGAGTTCCTCTGAGGGGTTGGCATCATCTCTTCTCAGGTGTTTGGTCATCTCAGATAATTTAAGGGTTGGATCCAGACTGAAGCTTGTGTAATTATGGGATGTTAATCCCGTGGCAGAAACAGAGAAACAAATAAAGACAATTAGCTTAGATGTTGTTCCATCCAGGAACAACCCTGGATGAAATTATCTGTTCAACCCAAACTAAAGCATAATAATGTGCGTTTGATCAGATATACCTGCAGTACAAGATTGTGAGATGCATTATATGAATGCTTGGCTAAAGAGATGTGTCTTTAATCTAGATTTAAATAGAGAGAGTGTGTCTGAACCCCGAACGTTATCAGGAAGGCTATTCCAGAGTTTAGGAGCCAAATATGAAAAAGTTCTACCTCCTTTAGTGGACTTTGCTATCCTAGGTATTACCAAGAGTCCAGAGGTTTGCGACCTTAGGGAGCGGGTTGGATTGTAGCGTGATAGAAGATTAGTTAGGTACGCAGGAGCTAAATCATTTAGGGCCTTATAGGCAAGTAATAATATTTTGTAACTGATACGGAACCTAATAGGTAGTCAGTGCAGAGACTGTAGAATTGGAGTAATATTATCATATTTTCTTGACCTGGTAAAGACTCTTGCCGCAGCATTTTGTACTATCTGTAGCTTGTTTATTGAAGATGCAGGACAACCACCTAGCAGTGCATTAGGCAAGGCAAGTTTATTTGTATAGCACATTTCATACACATTGGTAATTCAAAGTGCTTTACATAAAAGAATGTGAAATAATCATTCACAGCAATAAAAACAAGAAGTTAAAAATAATAAAACAAGGAGTTTTAAAATGATATAGAAATTGATTTAAAATGAGATTTAAAACAGTTAAATAGAAAATGATTATACATAAAATACAATGCAGTCAGTTCGGACGTAGCACGCTCATTCAACAAATGCACAGCTAAATAGATGAGTTTTGAGACTGGATTTAAATGTGCTAATGTTTTAGCACATCTGATCTCTTCTGGAAGCTGGTTCCAGCTGCGGGCGGCATAATAGCTAAAAGCGGACTCCCCTTGTTTTGTGTGAACCCTTGGTATTTCTAACTGACTCGATCCTAATGATCTGAGTGGTCTGTTAGGTTTATATTCAGTGAGCATATCTGACATATATTTAGGTCCTAGACCATTGAGCGACTTATAAACGAGTAAAAGTACTTTAAAATCGATCCTAAATGTAACTGGAAGCCAGTGTAAGGACCTGAGGACTGGTGTGATATGCTCAGATTTTCTGGTTCTAGTCAGAATCCTGGCAGCAGCGTTCTGGATGAGCTGCAGCTGTCTAATGGTCTTCTTTGGAAGGCCGGTGAGGAGACCATTACAATAATCCACCCTGCTGGTGATAAAGGCATGAACAAGTTTCTCCAAGTCATGACTGGAAACAAAACATCTAATTCTTGCAATGTTTTTGAGATGATAGTATGCTGATTTAGTTACTGCTTTGACATGACTACTAAAACTAAGGTCTGTCTCCAGAATCACCCCAAGATTTCTGACTTGATTTTTAGTTGTTTGACCCCTAGAGTCAAGGTATGCATTCACCTTGAGAACTTCATCTTTGTTTCCAAATGCAATGACTTCAGTTTTCTGTTTAAGAAAGTTTTGGCACATCCAACTGTTAATTTCATCAATGCATTGGCAGAGGGAGTCAATGGGGCTATAATCATTTGGAGATAAGGCTAGGTAGATCTGGGTATCATCAGCATAGCTGTGATAGGCAATTTGGTTCTTCCTCATTATCTGACTTAGTGGGAGCATATACAGGCTAAACAAGAGCGGTGCAAGAATTGAGCCTTGTGGGACTCCACATGTCATGGACGTCCACTTAGACTTATGCTCTCCTATACTCACATAATAACCTCTCCCTTCTAAGTATGACCTGAACCATTTGAGTGCCATCCCAGAAAGCCCGACCCAGTTTTCCAGTCTCTCTAGAAGTATGTTATGGTCGACAGTGTCAAACGCAGCACTAAGATCTAGTAGTACCAGCACTGATATTTTGCCAGAATCAGAATTAAAGCGAATATCATTTATTATCTTAATGAGTGCTGTCTCTGTGCTGTGATGCACGCGGAAACCAGATTGAAAATTATCCAGGTATCCATTTGAGTTTAAGTAGTTGTTCAGCTGATTAAAAACTACCTTTTCAATAATCTTACCTATGAAAGGAAGATTTGATATTGGTCTATAGTTGCTCAACACGGTGTTATCAAGATTGCGCTTTTTCAGAAGGGGCTTAACAACTGCAGTTTTCAGGGAGTTTGGAAAAGTCCCAGAAAGAAGTGAGGTGTTCACCACTTCTAAGAGATCTGCTTCTAAACAGTTAAGCACACTTTTGAAAAAAGATGTGGGAAGTGTGTCAAGATAGCAGGTTGACGATTTAAGATGCTGTACTATTTCTTCCAAAATTTTGCTATCAATTTTTTAAAAACAGACATAGTCACTTCTTTTTGAGATTGCTGTCGAATCTGTGTGACCTCTGTATTACAGGAAGATGTGCCAATCTCCTTCCTGATATTACTGATCTTCTCTGAAAAGAAGGAAGCAAACTCATTGCATTTGCTGTCAGAGAGCATTTCACTGGGAATCTGACTTTGTCAGTCTCTCAACAGTAGCAAAAAGAGTGCGAGTGTTGTTTAAGTTACTGTTTATAAGGTTTGAGAAGAAGGTCTGTCTAGCTGTGGCTAGTTCCAAATTGAAAGCATGAAGGCTGTCTTTATAGATGCTATAGTGTATTTCAAGTTTCGTCTTCCGCCACATCCGCTCAGCTTTTCTGCATTGTCTTTTCATATTCTGAACTGCTGTTGATTTTCTCCAAAATGATTTTTGTCTGCCATTCTTCTTGCTGACCTTTATCGGTGCAATATCATCAATAACATTCTTAACTTTTGAGTCAAATGAATCCAGGAGAAGATCAACAGAGTCTGCAGAAATGCTTGGTGTTAAAGATATTGCCTTCATAAATAGCACACTAGTGTTCTCATTAATGCATCTCTTTCTGACAGAGACAGATCTAGATTCAGTGGTGACAGAGATCAATATATCAAAGAAAATACAGAAGTGATCAGACAGAGCTACATCCTTAATGACAATGGATGAAATGTTTAGACCTCTACTGATGAGTAAATCTAAAGTGTGTCCACGATTGTGTGTCGGTCCGTGCACATGCTGAATCAGGTCAAAAGTGTTAAAACAGTTATAATTTCTTTTGTAGTTTTGATTTCAGCATTATCTATGTGAATATTAAAATCCCCTGCAATAGCAAAACAGTCAAACTCTGAGGAAATCATTGATAACAGTTCTGTGAACTCTTCAACAAAGGCTGGAGAGTATTTTGGGGGCCTGTAGATTATGATAAACAGAATGCGTGGACCTTTCAGCACAATACCTAGATATTCAAAAGACAAGTACTGACCAAATGACACTTGCTTGCATTGATAAACATCTTTAAACAGAGCAGCTACACCTCCACCTCTCCTAACAGTCCTGCAGACACTTATAAAATTAAAGTTAGGAGGGGCTGTTTCAGTGAGGACTGTTGCACTGCAGTTGTCTTCTAGCCATGTTTCAATTAGAAACATAAAATCCAGGTTGTTTGTGGTTATTAAATCATTGATCACAAATGATTATTTTTTAGTGAGCGAGTGTTTAAAAATGCTAACTTGATGGAATTACATTTTGTCTCTACAGCAATCTTAGACTGATGCATAACAGGCCGCAGATTAGATGGGTCAGCCGTACGCCTTTTGAAGGCCTTAGACCTTCTATCACGTGATAAAACAGAAATAGAGAAGGCTACAGGCACACTGGGTTCCCGCTTGTTTTGTAAACGTTTGTGAATGTTGCTGCTAATAGCGGCGGACCCGAACATATCACTGAGAGCTGTTATCAGTTGTTTTTGGTTCACCTACAGCAGATGGAGGAGGGTTTGGGCCCTGCGTTGTGGCAGCGGTCGGAGAGCTCTCACAGGAGGAGGCGGGAGAGCTGAGCCTGCAGTCTTTGGTGGTTGGGGGGCCCGCCGTTTTTTAGTTGATATCTGCGGGCTTGCAGAGAGTTTGGTCCCAGCATACACCAATTCCTCCATTTTCTGTGAAAAGCTTAGAAGTGGAGATGCTGGAGAGAGGGATAGTGTGTCTGGTGAGCGGGGCATATTCTGTCCAGGTGCTGGAGAGAGGGATAGTGTGTCTGGTGAGCGGGGCTCTAGCTCTGATGTTTCCGGTGACTGTAATGTGTTGTCCTGGCATCCCAGGCTGTTTTCCAGAAAGTTGTCCTTGGGTGCTGAGTCTTGGAGCTGTTGTGATACGTCACAGTCTGCATGTGATGAGCTCTGTGGGCAGGGCTCAGCCGGGATGTCCATGAGCAGTGGTTGTTTTGGCTGTGTGGCGTTATCAGTATCCTTGTGGGATTCTTCAACCACATAATGACTCGGAAGCTGATATGAAGTCCTGTGGTCACTCATATTCTGTCCAGGTGACTGTGTGAGTGGATTGACACACACCACTGAAGGATGACGGAGGGAGAAATAGAAATTGTCCTTTAGCACTCTTGCACCAAGTTTGTTTGGGTGGAGGCCATCCAGTTTAAACAGTTGTCTGTGTCCCCAGAAAATATTGAAGTTGTCGATGAAGTTGACTCCTTTTGTACTGCAGGTTCTTTGTAGCCATGTATTCAGCCCAAGCAACCGTGAAAACATGTTAGTTCCCCTTGCTGGGAGTGGTCCACTGATGAACGACTGAACTTCAAGTCTTTGAAGTGTTTCAAAGAGTTCACTGAAATCTTGCTTTAGCATTTCTGATGCCTTTTCCGAATATCATTCTTCCCCACATGGATGATGACTCGATTTGCAGTCTTGTGCTTCATCACAATGCTCCGAAGTTCCTTGTTCACATCAGAAACGGTTGCTTGAGGAAAGCAGCAGGTAGTAGCAGTCCTGCTACTGACGTTTCTAATAATAGAGTCGCCCACTATCAGAGTCCTGGGCTCGGCTGCGCTTTGAGCTGAATGCCGCTGTCTGCTCGACCTTGAGCGCCTGTTAGTAGCAATGTTAGCTGCTGGCTGATTCGATCCGAGTTTTGTGATATTTTGGGATTCCTCATCCACATTCATCAATGCTTCAAATCTGTTCTCAAGATGTATAGGGGGTTGTAGAATACCAGTGCTTACAAGTCTTGTCATAGCCGTATCTGGGGTAGAGGATGCTACAGCAGCAATACGAGATACTCGTGACAATCTGGTGTCTCAAGCCTTTGGGTCTCGCTCCCTGTTTGTGCCATCGATTAGTCCCGATCAGTTTCGGCTTGTTCCTCTACACTTGGTATAAACTGTTGAGATTCACTAGATTCACAGGACTCACCGGCTGTATGCTGAGGGGGTCCGTGGTGACCGTCTGCTGTATGTTCCGTCTGTTTTGGAAGTCCAGCAAATAACTTTGTTTCAAGAACCACAATCCTTTGTAGAAGTTTGTGGCAGTTCGTGCAGCAAGTAGGCATTTTCTCTCATCTGTTTGAATGTAGACAGCTGTATTTATCAGTCTCCGGAATGTAAACTGCTGGCAGTGGGAGGCAAAGAGTCCTTTTTTCCAAAAAATGTGTTGTTTGAGCACTGTGCTGATCAGCTGAGTAAAAATCTTAGAAAGATCTGAGAAAAGAACAAAAATAGGGAGCAAAGCGCAGAGCAATAGCAAGAGCGTCCGAACGGTAGCAAAGCCGGAAATAGTCCAGTCCAGTCATTACAATAGTCCAGTCTCAAAGTCATGAATGTATGAACTAACTTTTCTGCATCAGAAACACTTAACATGTTCCGTAGCTTGGCAATGTTTCTAAGATGGAAGAAGGCTGTTTTGTAACATGGGAAATATGATTTTCAAAAGATAGGTTGCTGTCTAATATAACACCCAGATTTTTGACTGCAGAGGAAGTAACAGTACATCCGTCTAACGCTTTGGAATGTAGAGAAACAAAAGCTTTCCATAGAAAAACACAAAGTAATGCTACTTTTTAAATTTATTTGACTAAAGTAAAAAACTTCACTACTGTCCACCTCTGGTAACAGTAATCTCACTAAAGAAGATGGTTTGATGGAGTTTGGACACGTGTTGGCTGAAGTTCAGTGGTGCTCTGAACATGTCATGTGGGTTTGTTGTCTGATGTCGCTGAAGGCTACAGAAATCTGATCCAGCGGAGCATGTTTTTACAGGCCCGGATCTCAGCACACACGCTCTCTTGCTTCTCATGCCTGCAGGAGCTGTATCTCTTCCTCAGGACGACACACCTTGATCCCAGGCATGTGCGGCCCACAGCGGGCCTGCAGAGACATGTCTGGAGTAACCATACAGCTACTCCTCTGTGGAGATCAATCACACAACACATTTAGAGCCAGCTTTACTAACAGCTTGCACCAGCGCAAATCGTCTTTTGGTGTTAAAAGAGTACTGTCAGGATTACTAACGACGTGTACTGAAGAATAAGTGATGAAAAGGTGTGGACACAGTATTTTTTGCGACTGATCTTATTGACTATGCATTTGTAGGAATTACTCTTTCAGACGCAGATGCATATTAGAGTGAATCACGCAATGTGATTTACTAACGTTTGCGCTCATCAAATTACTGGTATTTGCGCAATTATTTAACACCCAAAAACTATTTTGCACTTGAAATGTCTGCAATTATTGTTGCTGGAGGAGTCACACAGAGGGAAGGGTAGAAGGAGAAGATTTTTTCCACAATTTATTTGTAATGCCAGAAGAATTATCTGAACATATAATTTGCCAAGCCATGTTATTTTTAATTTGCTTCCGGAAATAAAAGACGACTTCAAACCCTCATCTAGGAGTCACACAATACCAGCTCTTTTTAACATACTGTGGCTTCTTTATTATGTATTTGTGACTACACTAATCTGTGCTGCGCTTGGTATATTGTGTTGGTTGATGTATACATTTACATTTATGCATTTAGCAGACGCTTTTATCCAAAGCGACTTTCAATTGCATTCAGGTTTTACATTTTCATTAGTATGTGTGTTCCCTGGGAATCGAACCCACAACCTTTTGCGCTGCTAACGCAATGCTCTACCACTGAGCCACAGGAACACTTACAAGTTCATTACAAGTAACACGAGTTACGTAATAATATTACTTTTTTCAAGTAACTAGTAAAGTAACGCATTACTTTTTTAATTTATAAGAAAATATCTGAGTTTCTTTTTCAAAAAAGTAACGCCAGTTACTTTGTTTTCCCATTTATTGACTGACAGACTAAATGTGAATCGGCATTAATTCATTCCACTCACAAAAAAACTTTTCAGTATTCATCAAAATGATCACTCTATATCAAATTATACTCACTTATTCAGTATTCATCAAAATTAATTAAAACAGTGAAATACAAACTCAGAATATGAAGCAAACCTGCAATAATGAAATATGTTAAACAACACAAATATATCTAATCTCATTTTATTAACCGATGTGTTTGCTGCTGGCCTTTGATGATCCAATTCAACCATACTAATAAGCAAACATGACTTTAGATAAACTAACAATTGTGCTTCGTTGTTGTTTTATTGCTGAAGAGTGTTGAACTTCTCCTGTGTTCTTCTGTACAGACGTGATTACTCGTCCTTCAGTCTGAGGTTTATTCATTACACTTTTGGGTGTGAAAGGGCTTTTACATTTGCTATAAATATAACTTCTTGTATTAAAAGCAAACAATCAAACCCTGCTCATATTTAAAAAGTAGCACGAAAGTAACGCAAAAGTAACGTAACGCATTACTTTCCATAAAAAGTGACTAAGTAACATAATTGGTTACTTTTTTAGGGAGTAACGCAATATTGTAATGCATTACTTTTAAAAGTAACTTTCCCCGACACTGATTACAGCCTCCATGAGCACATGCAGCTCCTGATGACTCAATCAGGTCCTCCTCAGTCTGTATTGTGTTCCTTCTGTTCTCCTGCTTCACACATGAAGCTGCCAAACAGATGGATGGATTTCCGTAACTCCTGCTCTTTTCTCAGAATAGGTTGCAGATCAGCGCTGAAACTCATCGTGATGTTTTGTTTTAGTGTGACTTCTTCTCACTGCTCCTCGTTAAACCTTCATCAGTTTGCTTTAAAAAAATGTTGTCCAAGTTTTTGAAGCTCACTGACAGCGTGTTATTGTTTTTCGAGACTTCGTAATATCAGTGTCGATGGTACATTCAAGCATTTGACCACACATGTAATCAAAGTGAGCACAGATAATGAGTTTGATAGTATAGAAATATTATGAATATTCATATATATATATATCATATTTCAGTGAATGCAAAGTTAGTAGTAATCACACAGCATACAGTCACTTTTGCTGTCAGTGGACTCGTCTTATGTTGTTTTGAATGATCTGACCTACAGTATATTGATAATGACTTATTGGAATTATAATATATACAAATATAGGTCTTTGTCATGAGTCCAGGCCGACGTCTCCTCCCTCTCACCACTAGAGGTCGCCATCTCTCTTCCTCCTGGACTCAT
>QVTF01006709.1:0-12500 GCA_003573665.1 Oxygymnocypris stewartii
GTGTGTCTGTGTGTGTCTGTGTGTGTGTGTGTGTGTGTGGTGGTGTGTTGTGTGTGTGTGTGTGTGTGTGTGTTGTGTGTGTGGGTGTGTGTGTGGGTGTTTGTTGTGTGTGTGTGTGTGCGTGGTGCGTGTGTGGTGCGTGTGGTGTGGTGGGTGTGTGTGTGTGTGTGTGTGTGTGTGTCTGTGTGTGTGTGTGTATCTCTGTGTGTGTGTGTGTGTGTGTGTGGTGTGTGCGCGTGTGTCTGCGTATGTGCACGTGTGTGTGTGGTGTGTGTGTGTGTGCGCGTGCGGTGCGTGTGTGTGTGTATGTGTGTGTGTGTGTGTGTGTGTGTGTGTGTGTGCGTGTGTATGCGTGTGTGTGTGCGTGGCGTGTGCGTGCGTGCGTGCGGTGTATGGGTGTCTGTGTGTGTGAGTGTGTGTGTGTGTCTGTGTGTGTGGTGCGTGTGTGTGTGCGTGCGTGTGCGTGTGTGTCTGTGTGTGTGTGCAGGGGGATGTAGGCAGGCTGCACTGGGCCAGCATGATGTGGTAGCACTGCTTCACACACGTCTAAGGGCGAGAGTGTGTGAGGATGACTCTATGGGAACACGAGGGGGCCGGAGCACACACTCATCACTGTGAGATGCTCTGTGGCTGTAGGGAATGATTCACTTCCCACTCAGCCTGGTGCAGACGACCAAGCTCTCTATTTCAGAGGTATTATAGTAACCTGTGGGCAATGACAAATAAGAGTGTCCATGAAATATAGAAATGTAGTCTTTGTATTCATGTTGGATTCATATAAGGTTAAAATGTCATATGGGGTAACCATAAAGTAAAAAGTAAAACCATTTTTCTTACAGCTCGTATAGATGTGAGCATGTCAAAACAAAATCTTTCAAATAAAAAGTTTTACATTTTATCATGGTTTGATATTATTTACCAAATATTTGTAATTATTAATTCATGAATATATTGTTTTTGGAGGGACACAACACATGATATTACAACTTGAACTAACCATGCCTTGCCATAAGATATCAAATTATTTGATGTATTAAGATAAAAATATTAATTTATATTTAAAATAATAATGAGCATATTTGTTCTAAGAAATGATAATAAACGATTATGTCATTAGGCTTTTTTGTAAGGACAGGTGATCACATCATTTATTTTATTTTTTAGCCGCCACAAGATATTAATATAAATTTTAATTCAGAAATTAAAAACATGCTTATCACAGAAGTGGTGTATTTTAGTCACTGTATGTGTAAATGCTATTAACAGATCCAGACAAACAAAGAGAGCATTGTGGAAAACTGAACCATGTGTCATTGGTTTAATATTAGCAATATCATTACTTTGTGCTGTTTATGATCGGATGTAGTTCTATCAATCTGCCATCAAACCTAACTTTTCTCAGAATGAAATAGTCCTTCTTTTGTCTCCAAAATCTCTTTAATTCATTCCATTGTTGTTGTGCTTAATCCCTGGACTCAGTCTTGAGCAGAAATCCCTGATACAGCTTGTCTTATTTACGGTGGAGAATCACGCATTGTGTTTGTTCCCATGAATCACGGCACACATTTCATTGCTAAAAAACGACTCTGAGCTTGTCATCTGGATCATTAGAGCAAATTTCAAACTTGACAATGTCGTAGCCAAAAGAGCAAGGGATGGATTTCTTCAATGTAGTCAATGAGGCTCGAGAAGCAGAGTTCCAGAAGTCAAAATAAGACTTTATTAAGCTTAGTAAAAGTCGAGATGACAGGCACTGCATCTGAATCTCTGTCTGTCCGCTCATCCATTTTTATACCTGTTGCACTACCCAAACTTGGGAGTTCCGGTTTTTAATTGGCTATGCTTATCTGGTTTGCCACAGTTAATGTATTAGCGCACCTGGTCCATCTTTAAGGGTGGCATTTTTGGCTGAATCAGCCCTTTTGTTAAAAGACCTTGGGCAGCAGTCTCATGAGACACTTCAAAACCTGTTTACAAGTTTTTGTCATATTCTGGGCATTCACCTAAAGTTTCTAGGGTTATTTAAGTTCACTGATACACTCCATTACATTCTATCAACTATAAAGTAAAAAATAACACAATAATAAAAACTACAAAACAATCCAATCATGTGTTTGCTTGAGGCTAATATGAGGGCGAGAAAAGCATGTGTTTGTTCCACAGCGAACACAGAAACATCTTATTTCAGCTGACAGCAATCCTATCAGTCTCTGTGGCTCTTTGGGCTTCCCGTTGATGTGATGCTCCTAATTGCTGCTGGCAGGAGGCTGACCATGTTAAAAATAACTGTATAAGTACTGTGGTATCATATATCTGTTACACAACACTGCTCTCGGTAAATTGTGGCTATGACACATGTGGAGTATCTGGCGTGGTTCTGGCGAGAAGCGGCTGTCAGGACCGTAACGTTTCCAGCAGGCGACCCGGAGCATTTGAACTCGAAAGGCAGAGGGAAGTTCAGCTTTACCAGGGATCAAACGGCCTATAGGCTCCAGCCACCACAGCTGGCCACCGATCCGGAGGGAACACCCTCGCTGTGGCTTTCTCAACAAATATTAAAGACCGTTCCTTTCGTAGAGACACGGCTGCTCTTTCTAGCCCTGCCAGTTTGCGGTTGTGTAAATAAAAACTGCCATGGACTCATTCATTTGAACGTTTAATATCTGAGAATCTAGTGAAATCTCAAAATACACAAGAAAACATGCACATGTTCTGTTTACCAGCTGCAGAAATACTTTCGCTGGCCACATTCTGCTGTGCTTTTCCATTTTTGCCCCACAACAAAAATGTGTATTAGCATACTTGCTATGCCAGTGCTGACTAACGTATCTCAATACTAATATGCCAGGCATGAAAAAGACAGTCTCCATACCAACATGGAACATGTTTGTGTAAGCGATTCATTAAGTGATGCTCCATTTCTGTCGTGAATCAGTCCGAATTATACTTCTGGCTCCCGTAAGCTCTAACTGACAATTGTAAGTGAGTGCAGTGTTTACTGGACGGCAATGCAACCTTTAAGTGATTTCATACCACAGGTAATCAACTTAGTATTGTTCTTGGCTTGGTTCCTTGACAGTAAGCAAGCAATTATACAGTAAAACGCTCTGAGGATTACTCTGCCTCTTTTCCAAGTCGCTGTACTGCGAGCTGCTTTCGTCAGATAATTACTCTGAGCTTGTGCTTAGTGCTTCAACCAACTAAAACACAATTGTTTTTCACCTGTACCGGGGTTTCTGCAGTCCTGCATATTCTGCAATCACTGTTTAAGAAGAGTTCACCCCAAAATAAAAACTTGCTAAAAATGTGCTCACCCTCAGGCAGGCCATCTAAGATGTAGATACATGTATTTCTTGATCATATTTAGAGCAGTACATCACTTGTTCACCAATGGATCATATACTGTGAATGGGGCGCCAAACAAACATCTGAAAACCTCACAGTAATCAACAACACAGCTCCAGTCCAATTAACATTCATTAACAATCAATCTGCGTTCTAACCTTAAACTGTCTCTTTACACATAATGAACATAACTTTTTTTTTAAATCCACTCACGTGAGATGAAGTAATTTTATTTTACAGGAGCTGGTCACTTCATAGGAGCAGCCATTTTTCAGAACCCCCCCCCCAATTTTAGACATTTTCCTAAGTGGAATAAATTAAGAATTGCTGACCCCCCGTTGTGTCTGTTTGACAGCCTACATCCTTCATAATGGACTCTGCTGTGATTTAGGTCAAAAAGCATTAATGACTCAATACATATCAAACGATCTGTAATAACAGACAAAGCAATACTGATCACGAAATAAAAACAGTTACTCACACTTGTGTGCTGCAACATTACTGTCGAATCCAATATAGTCATCACAACATCGTCATTTAGTTTCAATCTTTCTGAAAATCATGCCTCGCATTGTGCTTTGTTTGAAAACAAATTTGCGGTAAATGAAGTGAAAAAAGGACCAAGTTCTTACTGATGTGATTTAGATCTTAATTAAAATAAAGTTAATCTAATCGTTCCTAATGCTGGGATCAGAAGCAAGGCAATGCAAAGACTGTTTCCCACAACTTGGCACTGAACAGTGACTTGCTGTCTTTGGAGATATATTTAGCATTTGTTTTCTGTGTAGACCTGTGTTCGCCTCTCTCGTCATTGACCTACTACATGCGTGAATTAGTGGGCGGGGCTAAACAGGCAGTGCTGTAGAAGCAGGCGTTGATGATCTTCTGCGGAGGCGGGGTTTAGCCACACTATTACATCATAGAGTGGTATATTCCACAAAGCTGTCGCTTTGGCAGATTAGCTTCAATATAAGCTGTTTTTAGACTGAAGTAAGTTTGAGTTCTGAAACTTACATATTTTATAGAATAATGAACTCATATATATCAAAAGATTTCTCAGTGCATGAGCACTTTAATGCTGCATCCACACCAATAGGTGTCAGTGTAAGAACAAGACAAGTGTTCTTCCGCCAACAACTTAAAGAGATAGTGCACCATTTACTCGCCTTCATGATGTTTAAAATCAGCCTTAGTTAAAAAAAGAAAACACTTGATAAACGAAAGTCTTATAACTTATGGTACGATGTGCTGGTGAGTAAACAATAGACAAACACTGAATTAAATAAAATCATAGTGCAACTAAATGAATATAACCAATACCTAGATCACCTCCAAACTTACATGGAGTGTGATTTGTCAAACAAAACGATCCAACAGAAAAAAATGATACACACCTGGATCTCCATGACTAGCACAATAATCACAGCATACAGTTCGTGCCAAAAGACATATAAGTGTCCCTAAAAACCTTTAGGTGTGGAGAGTTTGATATACCATAGCCTCGTAACCTCAGCAAAGTGACGTATCTGGGATTCCCCAAAGTCACCCTGTCATCAGGTGTAATTCCCCTCACCTTGCCTCACCTTTTTCAAACTTAATACGCTGCTGTAAACATATACCAGGGTAAGAGACGTATCATCAGCAGTGAGGGCAGACAGAGAATGAAAAAACACATGGAGGTCAAGCACAATGACATCTGGCAGGCAGGTGGGTTTCAGCATCACTGGAGGGCTTTTAGTGTAGAGCGTTAGGATGTGCTCCCTCTACAGGACACAACGAGCATTACAGCTCTAAGCTTCATCCTTACCTTTGTATTGGTGACAGCTGGTCTAGTAGAAGAAACTGCATCACTAGCTGACTCTCCAACAAAGTCCTGTTCAAACTAGATTAAGTTAAAAAGTATAAACATATTAAACAGTCTCAGTGTTATGTACACTACTTATATAAGATATAAAGCAATAGATAAACTGTATACAGTTTACATTTACTCAATAACAAAAGCTTAATAAAATCCCTAGAGGCACAAAGCATCCTACTGATATCGTGCCAAACGCTGGAAACGTTTTTCGCCTTCTGGTGCCTTCAGAAACCGCACAAACAAACTATTTAAGCTCATGATTGGTTAGATTTTCTGCAGAAGTTGATGAGCTGATGATATACATGTCTCTGTGCTATTTTATGCAGCTGTATTTTCCTTCTGGGCACCTGCAATTATTGCTGTTTCATAATAGCGATGGTATGGCTGCCAAGCAAGCATGGCAGAAGATGGCATGGAGTTATGAAAATACGGAAAAAACAATCAAATACCGTGAAAGAGTCAAGTAATTCTCAGTGGGGCAAAATGCTGCATTACCCTTGACCCATTTGCATAGTTCAGTCCAGCACAAAAATAATCAACATCTGGAGCATCTGCGTGTATTTTAACGACATGTATCATTCCACATTTTTGGTCTGGAACAGATAGGCTTGGTAACTCATTTGGAAAGCTCAGTGTAAGCATAAACACATGAAACCATATGGCCCAACGAGATACCTAACCCTCTCCGTAGCCCAAAGGGTTACCTTTGTTCCCCGTCAGCAACGGCAACGAATGTCCATTTTCCCAGTGCCCACCAGAGAGCGTGTCTCAGGACAGATTTATGTGTGCCTTCTCAGCAGCTGTGGGAGTGCAGCACTCTTGGCTGAAGCGGCTTGTGTTAATGATTAGTATGTTTATGACTCTCTCGGAGACGGTGACACCAGATGCAGCTCCAGCCAGCAGGCAGACAATGCTGCTGGACAGAGATGGATGAATCTAGCAGGCTCTCGCTGAGATGCTCATATTGCCTTACAGCGACCAGAGGCTTCGCTGCGGGCCGTGGGCTGACACTGGCACATACTGCTGCCCTCCAAAGAGTCATTTCAGTGTAAATGTTATCACAGAAGATGATGGAAAAGCTATCTACACTCAAATGTCTTCACTCTTTTGTTTCTGTCCATTTCTCAACTAATTCAATGAAGTTTTAGGTCTGAATACAGACATTTGTACACCAAGTATTTAAAATATACGTTCAATACAAAGCATCAAACCAAGAGGCATCTGGAAACTAATTTTCTCTTTTCAAAGACATTTTTTTTTCTCTGTGACTTTGGATTTAAAGGAGATAAAAATCACGTTCACATACAAGGAGCACTTCATCACATTAAATATGAACATGTTTGAGTGTATGAGATTCAGTTTATAAAAAATTGTTATGTTTATTTTCAACACTGCATTTACTTTTATCAATTTTGAAACTACTTTTGTGACATGTTTAAATCTGTTTATCCAATTAAATTAATTTTACTATTATTAAATGAAATGACGTTAAATGCTACTTCGTTCTGTATTATATTATATATATTGTTTTATTATACTGTAGAGTCTGGGATAGGCTCAAGCGGTGTGGAGAATCGATGGATAGATGGATGTCTTTCAGATATGTTTTAAAGAGTGGTTGGACTTTAGACATCTTATTTTGTGCTTAATTTATGCCTTGATTATATAGAATGATACGCTTCGAATTTCTGCTGCTTTCTTTTGCATTCATGACAGGAGACCACACATTACAGTTTTACAAATAAAGCTAGCGTAGTTTAAAGTTGACAGACTTTATGCATGAATCCTCTCTGCATGTCTATCTCATGGTCTCTGCCTAATATTTGTAATGAGCTTAGGCACAGTTTACCCCAAAGATGACCCAGGATCATCTTTTAAAACCATGACTGATTCATTTTTGACATTTCTGTCTTTCACTATCAAGTGGTGGAGTCCACAGAGACATCGAGGAGAGCATGTCTGACCACAGGGAAATCTGTTTCATATGACTGAGCTAAAGCCATCCTTAATCATTTTATTTCAATTAACATTCTGGCAGTGCTCGATTTCAAGTCCCAGACGCTTTAAAGTTTGCAGTATGCTCAACGTAAATCCTAAATGACATTGAAAAAATTCAAATACATTTAATTTGACTTGCAAGTGCTTTAGATCCAGTGTTATTTTAGTTGTACAGTACAGTAGTTATCAATCTCCTGAGCTTTTATTTTTGTATTTTTGTATTTTATTTTAGTTCATATATCTACTTTTATTTAATTTAATTTCAGTTTTAGTTCTTCAACTTCACTGTTGCATCTCATATTTATATTTTATTTCTGCTTTATTTCCATTAAAGAAAATTTGTAATAATTTTAGTTGCTTTTACATAATACTAGTTAGATCATGTTTTGTCAAAATAAATGAGTCCAGACAACTAAATATTGTCATAAAACTCAACTTCTCTGTAAAACTTTTAATAGAGACAAATTTTCACTATCAACAAGTTGCTTTTAACACATCTATTATTAACACAGAGACAGGTTATTAGTACTTAAAACACATTTTCTGCCCTAAATCCCTAAATACCTAAACTTAACAACTAGGCCTACCTTACTAATTATTAATAAGCAGCAAATTATTAGTTTATATTGAGTCAAAAGTTACTGGTTTGTTATAGGCAAATATCGGACCTTAAAATAAAAGTATGACCAACTTTTCTTTCAAATGTTACAATTTATGAGGAAACGCTGCCAAGAAACAAAAGTTAAAGGTCCTAGAGAACACATCTTCTTTAACAATGTCTTTCTTTGTATGCATGACGAGGCTTTTTATGAATCACTTTATTGTTGCCCTTAGTTTCTGATGTAATAATCAACCGCCTCCTTTCACACATTATCACACTCACATATAAACACCTTAATATGGACCAAACAACAGCCTGAAGAAAGAGTTTAAGAGTCTCACAGCGCTTCTTCAGCAAATCAACAGATTCTTTATCATTAGTTTCAGAAGTTATTATGCCCCAGCAAGCACACAAGGTCATAAGACGTTGATATTTGATTACATTTCAGTTGCAACGTCGGGTGACCAAAATTCATTGTAAATTCAACGTCTAATGTTAAAGCTAAATTGATGTCCGATACTGACACTGAGAGTTTGTTGTTTTTAGGTTGTGTAACCAAAATCCAACGGTAAGTCAACGTCAAATTGACGTCTAGTGCCTGCTGGGATGCTCTCAGCCATGAGGAGTAGTGAACCAAACAACGCCAACCCTGCTAAAAACAACAATAGAAACTACCACAGAAATTCCAATGGTTTCCATTAAAATACCATTATAAACCATTAGCTTTTTCCAGTAAAACATTACAAAATTCCTTTGTGTAGTGTGTTTTGGGCATTTTTCCAACAGGATTTAACATCCCACCAATAGAATCCATCACATACCAGTAGACACCATTATAGTTCCCATTAAAACCAATACAATTCCCATTATAACTATTAAATCCATTACATTTTCTATTGTGTTTTTCAGCAGGGAATTCAAAGCTGTTTACTATCTCTTTGCGTGTTGGAATTATAACAATGCATTTTCGAGTTAAATTGGCTTGATTGCAGTTTCTGATAGCAATCAGGTCTACCATACCACTAACTGCATGTCTGGTATTTGTTTTATTGTGTTTGAAGTCTAATGAGAGAAAATGAGCAGCGAAGGCATTTCTCGAGCCGGACACACATCGAGACCCGTCCCATCCCAGGTGTAGAGACTGGGACCCGCTCTCAAACCACTGTCAAAAACACAACCTTTATTGATCCATAGAAGCCCCCCTCCAGGCCCAGCTGGAACGGCCACTGAGTTTTTTCTCTAAACAAATATATTTGGAAATGTTCTGTCACTGTTTATGGGAATGTGTGCGCGAGGCGAATGTTTGAACCGATGCCGTGGAAACAGGCGATGTTTAGAGCTGATAGTCTCTCCCCTTTAATTACGGGAAATGGGTTTCAGATGTGCGTCGCCCGCTGATCACTTTCGGCCCGGGCTCCCTCGTCATGTCTTATAAAACCACTTCAAGGAGTGCCTGATGGGGGGATGATACCAGGGCTGGGACGGAGCTGCCTAAATACTCCTCTGGGTCCCTCTGAAATAACAACAGCCACATTAGCAGTAGCTGAGAGCTCCATCACCACATTGTTCAAATTTAAAAACAATTACTCTCCGTTTAGGCATAATGAGAACAGATGCTGAAATGATTGGCTTTATTTAATATCGTACACTTGACGAGGATTATGTTTTGGCCTATACTTAGCAGCTTGATGAATCCTTCTTGTAGGCTGAAGGGTGATGGTTTAAATAAGAAATGTCATTTTATGTGCGTATAGAGACTCAATTATGCGCTATGAAGCTGGTTTTTGTACTTTTGTCTGATATGGGAGCCTGTGTTGCCCTCTGTTGGCGAATCATTAAGAATGCTATTAGCCGCTATAGTAAAGAAAATATACATAAATAAATAAAAATAAAAACACCTGCTGCTGTGAGTGTTTTTGTGTCAAAACACAAGCTGTTTTCAGTACTTGATGGAAAGTATAAATCAAATCAAATCAATTTATTGTTACATCAGCACAGCACATGTGTCTTGGTGAGTGAAATTCTTGAGAGCGTGCTCCAGACGGAAACACTTTACATATAGACAGTACATACTTACAGACTTATACAGAAGACAATGTGCAGAATACACAAACATATACTCAGTACACTGTGTGACACACTTACAGTGATCAATACACGTTATACACAGTATGTACACATTCTACATTATGTACACATGTATACACAGTAATATGCGAAGGTGCAACAGATTTTATATAAGCTTGGTACAAAATGTCATGGATGTGCGCTGGAACCACCAGATGTTTGTGTTTGTGCAGTGTGTGCGTGTAGTCCAGTTGAACTGTGTTAAGGTTAAAGTGCAGTGCATGGCATGCCGTAAAGTGGGAGTGTGCTGTAGGGTGTATTATTTCTGGTTGTTCATTGTCCTGATAGCCTGAGAGCTATCTCTCAGTCGGCTAGTGCGGGATCGGATACTGCGGAGACGTCTCCTCGAGGGCAGCAGAGAGAGCAGACTGTGGGACGGGTGGCTGGAGTCATTTAGAGTCTTATACACTATACTGTGTGTTTTATGACTGGATTGTGTTGTGAAAGTTTATTCTATTTTTAGCTTTAAGGATGCTTAATGAAAAATGTTTACAAGGTTGCGTTTCTCCGTTTTAGTGCACTGTATAAATCGTAAACCGATATATAAACGAAACGAAGAGCCTCTATTCTTAGCTTTTAGAGAGTAGAGCATTTGCCTCTTTCTCATAAACCGAAGTCACATGCGAGTAAGGGGCTGTGTTTTCAATGCTCTCGAACCATTTCTCTTTGTTTATCACGCCATTAAAGCTTGGCAGCAGGTGGATTCTGGAAACACAATCTCCATTTCCCAGAAGGAAAGGAGAAAAAGGCCTGGTCGTTTCCAAGGGGTACACATCTCTGTGGTTTTCTCTCTTTAATTCGACGAGTCATAGTGTTGCAGTACGGCGGGGTCGGGTGACATCATCGTGCAGCGAGGAACGGGCCGTCGTTAGTGCTTTTCTACATGTGCTGTTGATTTTAGACCGGGTGTTTGAAGTCCTCTGCAGACCGGGGAACCAGCCTTCCCTCAGTGTCAGTGAAAGAACCCAGTGTGTGGCCAGAACCGATTCAGAGGTCGGGTCCAGCACCTGACGACAGCAATGCGGAAGTCTTGTTGATCTCTAGCTGTGCAGCATGATATGGGACTCGACTGATGTCTTCATGGGGAACACTTTACAATAAAAAATGCATTCTGTCATCATGTACTCATATCTTTCCAGACCTGTATGACTTTATTTTCTTCTGTGGAAAAGATATTGCGGAGAACGTTTAAATGTTTATGCTAATGTTAAAAGGCACTGTGGACTTTCATTGTATAGATGAAAAAACTAAATTAATGTTCAACAGAAGAACCTCATACAGCTTGTGTAAATGACAGAGTTTACATTTGTACTGCTTAAATAGATCTAATGTTCTCACCATTAAATATAAAAAAATGTATTAGTAAATGCATTAATAAACATATATTACTGTGTTTAAAAACATAAAAGAAGATATTTTGAAGAATGTTGAGTAACCAAACAGTTGACTATAGGCAACTATAATAGATCGGTTGCCCACATGCTTGAAATTTCTTAGTTTTGATGTTCTTGTTCAGCAGGTAATTCCTTGTTTTTATTATCATTTTTAATGTCTATTTCACTGATTTTTATGTAAAGCACTTTGAATTACCACTGTGTATGAAATGTGCTATATATAAATAAACTTGCCTTGCCTTGCAGAAGATAGAAACTCATAGAATTTTCCTTTTTGGGGTGAACTGTTCCTCTAAATGTAAATTCATAATTACTTCAAATATACTGAGAAGCATTAATGGCAAACCAAGGTAAACTCCTGTTCCTGTGGCTCAGTGGTAGAACATTGCGTTAGCAACACAAAAGGTTGTGGGTTCGATTCCCAGAGAACACACATACTGGCAAAAAAAATGTATAGCCTGAATAAGTCAAAGTAAGTCGCTTTGAATAAAAGCGTCTGCTAAATGCATAAATGTAAACATAAACTCAAAAGTAATTTTTTGCTAAAACATGTTTAATATGTATTTCAATTAAATGTAATATTGAATTGCACACTACAGTTAAAATGATAATTAAGTAGGCCACTGTACCTGTGCTTTGGTATTTTAGTCAGCACTTCAAAAAGCATGATAAAAGATTATTAAAATATGATGATAAAACGTTCTTTAAACGTTATACTTTTATTTGTACATTATTACACAATACACCTAAGTGTAAGAAACAGTCACGAATGTATACTATCTTTAAATAAACGTAGAGTTTAATTTAATCAATATCATTTGTAATACATTTATTTAATAAATGTACTTTTGGAATTTAAAATGCACAACAAGTGGACTTTCGATACATTTTCACAAGGGAAGCAGAGAAATCTGAACAGTTTATAGATTTGTCAATTAATTGATGCTTTTATCCAAAGCAGTTTACAGATTACAGACCACAAGTACAATCTCTTTGGAGTAACTTGGGGTCAAGTGATGTTCTCTGAGGGGTTATTAGATTATGGGTTTGAACCTGCAACTGTCTAATCATAGCAGCCCAGGTCTCCAATCACTGCTGTAAATTATGCATTCAATAACATCTTTATATTTACTTTAAATTAGTGTTGCATCAGAAGAACACTATCGTGACTCTCTGC
>QVTF01006709.1:17500-27049 GCA_003573665.1 Oxygymnocypris stewartii
AAGCTGAGAAATTTGACAATTTTATGTACAAAATTAGCTTATTTCAAATGTGATGCCTGCTACAGGTCTCAAAATAGCTGGCGGGGGCATGTTTACCACGGTGTAGCATCTCCTCTTATATTCAAAACAGTTTGAAGACGTCTGGGCATCGAGGTTGTGAGTTACTGATGTTTTGGTGTTGCAATTTGGTCCCATTCTTACCTGATATAGGTTTCCAGCTGCTCAACAGTTTGTGGTCGTCTTTGATGTATTTTTCGTTTTATGATGCACCAAATGTTCTCTATAGCTGAAAGATCTGGATTGTTGGCAGGCTTATTCAGCACCCGGACTTTTCTACTACGAACCAATGCTGTTGTAATAGCTGCAGTATGTGGATTTGCATTGACCTGCTGAAATACACATCATCTGGAGGGGAGCATATGTTGCTCTAAAACCGCCATATACCTTTCAGCATTCTTAGTGCCTTCCAAAACATGCAAGCTGCCCATACCGTATGCACTTATGCACCCCCATACCATCAGAGATGCTGGCTTTTGAACTGAACGCTGATAACACACTGGAAGGTCTCCCTCTTCTTTAGCCCGGAGGACACGGCCTCCGTGATTTCCAACAAGAATGTCAAATTGGGACTCATCTGACCAAAGAACACTTTTCCACTTTGAAACAGTCCGTTTTAAACCAGCCTTGGCCCACAGGACACGGCAACGCTTTTGGACCATGTTCACATGTGACTTTCTTTTTGCATGATAGAGCTTTATTTGGCATCTGCAGATGGCACGGCGGATTGTGTTCACCGACAGTGGTTTCTGGAAGTATTCCTGGGCCCATTTATTAATGTCAATGACAGAATCATGCCGATGAGTGATGCAGTGTCGTCTGAGGGCCTGAAGACCACGGACATCCAACAAAGGTATTCGTCCTTGTCCCTTAAGCACAGAGATTTCTCCAGTTTCTCTGAATGATGAGAAAATTATGATATTTGCAAAGCCTTTGCAATTTGCCGTTGAGGAACGTTGTATTACGCAATCTTTTTACGCACTTGTTCACAGATCGGAGAGCCTCTGCCCATCTTTACTTCTGAGAGACTCTGCCTCTCTAAGACATCCCTTTTATAGCTAATCATGTTACAGACCTGATGATAATTAGCTTAATTGGTTGCTAGATGTTCTCCCAGCTGAGTCTTTTCTAAATGTCTTGCTTTTTCAGCCCTTTGTTGTCCCCGTGCCAACTTAAGACCTGTAGCAGGCATCAAATTTGAAATGAGCTCATTTAGTGGATAAAAGTGTACATTTCTCTGTTTAAACATTTGTTTTGTTCTCTATGCTCTATTGTGAATAAAATATTGGCTCATGTGATTTGAAAGTCTTTTAGTTTTTATTTTATTCAAATTTAAAAAACGTCCCAACATTTCCGGAATTCGGATTGTAATAAATACACTATTAAATATAATCCAAAACAAATCTCAAGATACTTTTTTTAATACTGTACAGTATTTTGTACAATGTTGTGATGATTAAAAACAAATAATTTTATTTTTAATGTTTTAATCTAGATAAAATATAAAACTTTTTATTATATACAGTACATTGTTTCAATGAATGGAATATTTTTTTTAATAATAATCATCAAAAAATGATATTAACATCGCTATATATGTATCCCCATTTATAAGATTAGATATTTATGAACAATATATTATGTGAAGTATGCAGCTGGACAGTGTCATCCAATTTTAGACCAACTTTGCCTTATTAGTTTTGTAGGCTGCATTTTTATAACTGACCACAAGGTGGAGAGAGAGTGCAAGGAGTGACATTAGGTCAGTGGTACAAAACAGCCTTGATTTACTGATCCATCAATGATCTGGATTCATTGACGAATGTTCTAATAAAGAATTGGCTGTAAATCTGAGACATAACTGCAGCAAGTACTTCCTCCACAACAGTTGACTCACAACTGTTTCCCTACACAGCGATGCTGATTAATTAGGTAATATTGACAAACTTGGCAAATGCCACATCTGACTGTAATATAATTGATCAAAAATAGATGCTCAACGACAGTCAATACGATTATGGTTGGTTATTATGAAAACAGATCATTTCATTGTGCTTTAGTAAAAATGTAGCATACTGGATTGACAGATAGAGGAGAAAAAATATAATTTTCAGACTCATTGCTTTTCATGCAGTAACTGTGTAAGGTTGCTGCAAGAGCTGAATATTCATAACCCTCTCCCTGTATATTCATTAGACGGAGATGCTGCTCTGACTGCAGGACTGTTGGTTCTAGTGTGACGCTGCATTGGGGGCAGTTAATCTGAGTCTCACAGGTTCCCTGTGTCCTAGATCAGAAGCATGTTTTGTTATCACATTATGTGCATTGTAACATACCATATTTTCAAAGATAAAACTCTCAATATGAGTAGTAAGTCATTGCATTGGATTATCTTTGTGTCATAATGTGCTCCAAGTAGTTTTAAAACCCCCTTAAATGCAATTACACACTCTGCAAATACCTTTAACACTTGATTTTTGTTTCTTATAATACTGTATAATTCAAAGAGACTTAAGCGTGTATTACAGTTTATCCTGCCAGCTGTTATGATCAGACAGGCCTTTTGTCATCCAGCAGAGCCACAGATGGGAGACCAGCATGGGGTCAGTAGCAAGAAGACAAAGACAGGAACACATGAACTGTGTGTTAGTGTGAAAGTTGATCTAGCTGTCTAATAAACCTGGAATTATGAATTATGAAAACTGTTGGCTCTTTGACAAATTGCTTTTGTTCCTCCTCTTTTCTAAGTCGCTTCACTGTATATGTAACCGTAAATACAGGATTTGAGACATTTCATGTTTGGATTGCATTCTGTTATATTGCATCACATCTTCTGTATCGTCAGCAGATTTAATGTAAAATCTCTGTATGACACTTATCGGTGTCTCTTGACAAATACACTACATTGCCAAAAGTATTGGCACCCCCTTCTAATGAATACTTTAGTCATTTCCATGAGTACAAATCTTAATGACAGTGTCTCTGTGTATAAGACAAGAATCAAAGAGAAATGATGATTCAGTCAGTGTGGAAGAACTTGACTGGTCTGCAGAAAGCAGCTGAACACCTCTGGTGTGACTTTAAATGAGCCACAAACTCATCACCAAACACTAATGACTTATACATTCATTATATGGACAAAAGTACTGGCACCCCTTCTTTAGAAGAGAAAAAGGCACTTCCAAACTGTGCCAACAAAGATGTAAACATAATTCATGTAATTCAAAATTGTATTTGCACCTCTGTTGCATCAGTTTTGAAATGTATGAAGTGACTATATCCCATATGTACAAGTCATTGATGTCTGGTGATGAGTTTTTGGCTCATTTAAATACTTATGCCAATACTTTTGGCAATATAGTGTATTACTAATAAATGAAGAATAGGCTATTTACAGAGCAAATGTTAATGTTGACTGCTTTAATCAGTGTTAAGCGTGACATGGCAGCTTGATGAATTTGGGTTTCCTTTCATAATCTCATGCAAACTTAAACGAGTACTCATGTAACCTCCATTTCTGCCAAGACAGATTCATTTGCTTTCAGTAAGTTGTTCCAAACATAAAACACGTGCAAAGAGTTAGGAAAAAATGTCATTTATTTTATATGGTTTTTAAAAATGATTTCTTAATTGTCTAGAAAACCCTCTGGGACAAAGATTTTAACAAATAGCATTCTTCCGTTTTTTGAATGCAGTTTCTCATTACATCTATCTTGGTTAATCGCTGCATGGTTATTGTTTTCTTTGTCAACTATTCCAACCGGGGGCCTGTTTAATAAAACAAGTTTACCAAATAAGCCAGGCTTATTTCAGTTAGTCTGACTTATTTTGAACCAAACCAACTGACAATAAGTCAGACTAATTGAAATAAACCTGGCTTATTTGGTAAACTTGTTTTGTGAAACATGCCCCTGCCGATCTCATGAAAATGCGTATAAATAGCACGCCGAATAAAAACAAAAACTCGTGGTATTGATACACGAAAACTGACTTTGGAGTGTATGTGCTACGCAATGGGTAGGATTAGGTAGATGCGTATTGCATGTAGGGCCTATTTGGGAAAATTGCGTATTACATGCACGTGCACGCCAAAACACGTGCTTATCATATTCACGCCGAAGTCAATTTTTGCGTATCAACACCTCGAGCTTTTGTTTTTATTTGGCGTGCTATTTATACTCACTTTCATGAGACCGGGCTCACTGTTTCAGTGCTAAATGGGTTAAATGGAGGAGCTGAGGAGAGAATCGTGCCCTGTCTGGGAATTACAGAACTATACTTGGCTCATGCGGTCTTAAAATCCCACCTTCTGAAGTGATAAAGTGAACGCAGGCGTTAGTTTCTATTGGTGCTTTAGTCTGTCAGTCGTCTTCTGCAGATCTGAGGTTGGCTAATTACGCAGACACGTTTGGATAATCCCGGTTAGCAGAAGCTGATGTCAGATTGGTTTGGCTCAGCACAAATCCCCTGTAGTGGCAATGTAGGACTGGCTGAAGGAGTGTCTGGCTGCTCTGGAATGTCCTCTCTGATGGGCTGTGAGTCCACCTGTTAACCTGCCTGTTTAACTAACCAAATGGAGCTGCCCCTGTGATCTCTGATCAATCTCCATCACGACGTCTCCGCGCTCGCAGGGCCGTAACATAGCATTTTGTCGGCGCGCGCTGCGATATGGGGACCGTGCTCTCTATATCCCCTTTAGTAACTAAAGCTACCTTTCTAAAAGATGGAAGAGACGAAGCCAACGGGAAAACAGAGAAAAGCCTCAAAAAGCAGTCAGTGGCCGTGTCCACGCTCACGTTTAAGCGGCTAATGACTGCATCAGGTAAGAAAAACAGTGCCAAGAAAGTCGGTCCGAATCCTCCTGCGAGCAGCGACAGTCAGCTCGAGCTTCTGAATCAGGAGAACTCCAGGAAAGCGCAACAGTCGGAGAAGAAAGCGAAAAATGGACCTCTCGCGGTGCCCATCCCCACGGTTCCTCCCCATCTGGACCAGGATCAGGACCAGCTCCCTCCAGCGGTGTCGGTTCAGAAGCAGCCCAGCAGCGGGTCGCTCGAGTCGCCGAGGCGCGTGATCGTCCAGGCCTCCACCGGGAGCTGCTCCGGTGTCTGGGCGAATTCGTGTGCAAACGATGCTGCAAAGTCAAGGAACTCACCTCAAGCGAGGTCATCCTCTGGTTCCGAAACGTGGACAGGACTCTGCTGATGCAGGGCTGGCAGGACCAAGGGTTCATCACGCCTGCCAACCTCGTGTTCGTCTATCTGCTCGTCAGGGAAACCGTGACCGGGGATGTTGACAATGCACGTGAACTCCACGGGACCTTTCTGACCTGCCTCTATCTGGCGTACTCCTACATAGGGAACGAGATCTCGTACCCTCTCACGCCCTTCGTGGTCGACATCAACGCGGACGTGTTCTGGGATCGTTCGTTAGATGTCATCGATAAACTGAGCGGCAAAATGCTGCAGATTAACATGGATCCGCACTTTTTCACGGAGGTTTTCCAAGACTTAAAAAACGAAGGAGATTATAAGAAGGATGGAAACGAGCTGGATCGCTGAGTGTGCTCAGAATCCGAGCAGAGATCAATTACTTCTGATTTATTGGACGTAATAACCAGCTCTGCATGAGTGACTGTTGCACCTTGAGCCGGTTTATCAATTCAGTATTTATGACACTGTAGTGTTTAACAGTATTAAGTCGAAGTGATTTGTAATAGCCAATGTCTTCACCGGGGTAGCTGCAGTTTAATGCATGTTGTGTAGATTTGCATCTGTTGCTGTGTCATTCATAAAAAAGGGAAGGCGCAAAGTTTATTCTATATAACTGTCAGCCTCGTTTCTAAGTGATATATCTGGGTCATCCTCCTGAGACCTAAAGAAAAGCTGTCTAATGTTGCATTGCCATTGTTTTACATATAGTTTAAGTGTTTGGTGTAGCCTAACAAACATAATATTGATTTGGTTCCAAAAAAAATATGTAGGCCTACAATTTATGTTTACTGTCCGCATTATTATTAAAAAGTCTGTAAGTTGCTATATCAAGTATCATTCATGGCCAGATGTCTGCATGTGTCTCAGGAGGATGATGCTCCATCTGAAGAGATGTGAATGGATCTATCCAAGGTGCTCGATTGACTGTCTCCAGCCATTCTGGGTGTTTTCTCTTTACTGAGATGCTCTATGTGCCAATGCAGGGGTGATCTTACTGTTCTGTTTCACATTGGTTTGAGCAAAATGGGAAGATTATGCTTGGGAGTTTATTTTATACTTGAAATGAATGAATGAAATGAAACCCAGTCTGACTGGTTTAATGCACAAGCTCATTAATGCACTGACCACGTGCCATTTGATGCCATATATAGCATCCATAACTTCAGCTGATCTTTGGGACAAGCCATCTATCTATTATCACTATGGTGTACAATAAAACTCAAAATCTCTTACATTTGCAGTCAATTGTTTTTACATTTTCGTAACTAACAAGCTACAATTTTTATCTCTC
This sequence comes from Oxygymnocypris stewartii, assembly GCA_003573665.1. Taxonomy (NCBI): domain Eukaryota; kingdom Metazoa; phylum Chordata; class Actinopteri; order Cypriniformes; family Cyprinidae; genus Oxygymnocypris; species Oxygymnocypris stewartii. Next base: position 24,059 of record QVTF01006709.1, read on the forward strand.
TGTTTATTCTACGGAATATTGCATATTTATTTTGCCGTTATATTTGTTGCCCTTTGATCCCTAATGATAGTTTTTGACAAAGGAAACTAATATGAATTATTAATCTACAGTTAATTTGCAGATGGATCAATCCTGCATCTTTGTTATGGGTTTTCATCATCAACCCGAACGCATGAATGAGCGAGTCTCGCGGAGCTGTGAATAAAACCCTGGACATGAAGGATCTAGTTCATTGCGCGGAATGTGCTGCGGTCTGAGAGAGTGGTTTCTCTGGGTCAGCGGAACACATGTGAACCGGGGCTTCATCTCTCTCGTCTGTGTTATAGTTATATAGTAAATGCGGAAGAGCAGAGCGCAAGAAATACACGTCAATGAGGCTTTTTCGTGTCGAGTAGTTCTCAAGAAGGAGCTCGCAATCAACACATGTTCCCGCTTTGGAGCTATTTTTAAAGCTTACGTTATAGTAACACGCAGCCACCTCGTCATGAAAGTGCGTATAAACGCAAACGTGTGGTATTAATACGCAAACATGGACTTCGGCGTGTATATTTACGCATATATATTTATTTGGCTACGCCAAAGTCCATTTTTGTGTATCAATACCACACGTTTGCGTTTTTAGTGTGCACAATATTTATACACACCTGACCTGGCTCATATCTATACTTTCAAAAAATGTTTTTTACAATAGTAAATATAATTACCGGATAACTTTTTACACACACAAAAAGTAAAACGTTTTGTTTTACTTCAAAATGTTATGTTTACTTGCCTATTCTACAATATTTATGAAATGTGTTAGTCAATTTTGAGTGAAAATAGTTTTTTAACATTAATTTGTTTTTTTCAACGTATCTAAAAATACTTTGAAAACAACTTTACTCAGAAATGACTCAGAGAGTGTAGCCTATATTTCACTAATAATACAAAAACAGCATGTGACATTGAATTAAACATAACATACTGAAGTATAATGACTGAAACTGTATTGACTTGTGAAACATATTCTGAATGTTTTATTTACAATATTGAAAAAATATCAGACCATTGTTAATTCTTCTTCTTTAAATTCCAATTTTCTAAATTTACTTCCAGGATTTCTTAATTAAAATTAAATGTAAAAAATCTCCATTCAGTTCTAAATGGTGGACAGCTGATTCATAATATTTAATATCACTGACACTAATATGTCGATTGGCTGTGTCTTATTAACTGCAGGTATGAAGACTGATCACAAACGAGTGATTTCCTCGGAGATCCTAACTAAAGTGTCAAGCACAGGATTAGTTGTTTTTTTGTTCTTGTTAAATGGTTCTTTAATCTTTCCGTCAGCTTGACCTTATGACACGGTGCCATGGCTATATATACTGTACATAAGAGGTCTTATCTAAGGCTTTCCACTAACTGATCCCAGATTAGTAGACATGGGTTATATCACACTGTAAATCAAAGTGTCAATAATACTCAGTGAATAAACACCTTTCCTATGAGCACGTCAAGACAAGCCAGCACGCATTTACAAAAAAAAACACTTATTTATCTAAATGTTATGATTTTATAATGAAGAATGTGCTTCTTTTGTTCGAAGGATCAGAATGTACTCACACTCTAATTTATTTATTTAATAAACCAATATGATTTTTTCTTTATGGAACAGAAAAATAAGAAATGTTGAAGAATGTTCATGCCGCTCTTTATCACCCAGTGAAAGCACATAGCGACTAGGGGCTGCGAATAGAATAAAGTGCCATAAAACAGTCCATATGATTCATGACATGAAGGTGGATGAATTATGACAGAAATCCATAAAAAGGCCCATTCGAGATATGGTTTCAAAAAACAATTCTAAATGTAAAAGATAGCAGAGTTCACAAGCCAACTATAATAACGATATTGTTGGAAACACTTTACTTTAGTTTTCTATAGCTGAGGAAGGATAAAGCAGACAGCCAATCAGAAATCACCCTGCTTTAAATAACTCAAGCATTTAAAGCGACAGACTCCGCACATGCTTATAATGATCATAATGCTATCATTGGCGGCTGTGGATGCCAATATAGTTATTCTTACAGTTACCTTTATTTACATTTATCGCTCATGTTGTAAAAACACTCTAAAGAAATGGTGCTATATAGTACTAAAAGTGGTTCTTTGGCTCGTAATCGTAGGGGAACCACTTTTGGTGCAATATAGCACCAAATCTTGGTTCTTTAGCGGTTCTTCAGCTATTTTATGGCATGACTGAGAGGCTATATAGCACCGCTACCATATACAGAACCTGTTAAGCTCTTCTATGGTTCTTCAGTGGTTCTTCACTGGTTCTCTGGCATGACTGAGGGGCTATATTGCACCAAATCTTGGTTCTTCAGCAGCGGTTCTTCAGCTATTTTATGGCATGACTGAGGGGCTATATAGCACCGCTACCATATACAGAACCTGTTAAGCTCTTCTATAGTTCTTCAGGGTTCTTCAGTGGTTCTTTGGGGTGATTAAGGTGCTATATAGCACCACTGCCATACAAAGAACCCGTTAAGCCCTTTAAAGGTTCTTTACGAGCCAAAGAACCACTGTTGGTGTGGTTTAGCACCAGTTTTGTTGAAGAAATACAATGCAATATGGCACCTCTTATAGTTCTAAATAGCATCATTTGAAAAAAAGGTGCTGTAAAGCGCCTTTAAAGATATAGTGCTATATAGCACCAAAAGTGGTTCCCCTACGATTACGAGTCAAGAACCACTTTTAGTGCTATATAGCACCTTTTTATTAGAGTGCACAGATGTGTTAAAAATGACATTAATAATACAGAATGTTTCAAACAGGATATTTGAAAGCATTCAGGATGAAATAATTAGCCACAGACGAGATCACACGTATTTCTCTCAGTCTCTCTGTGGGAGAGGAGAAGGATGATGTTGACTATATATAGAGCGCGAGTGGGCGTCCGTGACTGACTCGAATGGTGATGCATTCAGTGCCACCCACCGGCTGGGA
>QVTF01006710.1:0-27023 GCA_003573665.1 Oxygymnocypris stewartii
CGTCTCAGGAAGAAGAGATGCTGATGTGCCTTCTTCAGCACTGCATCTGTGTGAGCAGACCATGTGAGATCCTCGGTGATGTGAACGCCGAGGAACTTAAAGCTGGTCACCCGCTCCACAGGTGTCTTGTCGATGGTGATGGGTGTGTGTTCTCTGCTCTGTCTCCTGTAATCCACCACCAGCTCCTTGGTCTTGTCGATGTTGAGTGAGAGGTGGTTCTCCTGACACCATTTAGTCAGGGTACTCACCTCCTCTCTGTAGGCCGTCTCATCGTTGTCGGTGATCAGGCCTATCACCGTTGTGTCATCAGCAAATTTGACGATGACATTGGAGCTGTGTGTTGCTGTACAGTCGTGTGTGTACAGGGAGTACAGGAGTGGGCTGAGGACACAACCCTGCGGTGCACCAGTGTTAAGGATCAGGGGGGATGATGTGTTGTTGCCCATTCTGACCACCTGACTTCTGCCTGTCAGGAAGTCCAGGATCCAGCTGCACAGAGATCTGTTCAGTCCTAGAGTCTGGAGCTTCGCAACCAGTGTGGCAGGCACTATAGTGTTAAATGTGTGACAGGCGTCTCTTGATGACGTCGACTGGGACATGTTCCGGGCGAGTTCATCTGACGTCAGCGAATTCACGGATGTAGCAGTAAGCTTCGTAAACACGCTAACCGAGCAAGCCACTGAAACGGTAACAATAAGGACATTTACTAATCAGAAACCGTGGGTGGACAGATCAATCCGTGATGCGGTTAACCATCGCACTGCCGCATACAATGCCGGTCTGTTGTCAGGGAACATGAGCGAGTACAAAACATCATGCTACGCTCTCCGGCGTGCAATACGAGCCGCTAAGCGCCGGTACAGTGAGAAAATTGAGTCACATTTCCAGCTCAATGACTCTCGACGCATGTGGCAGGGACTGAAGACCATCTGTTCCTCTGGAAATAAATCCTCCGCAGAGGTGAGAGCAGATCCGCTGCTGGCCGAAGAGCTAAACACCTTCTACGGTCGCTTTGACTGCAATGGCGGCGCAAATCTGTCAAACAGCTCGTCAGGAAGCAGCAGACAGAGCAGCAATGATCATGTAATCACCTTTTCAGAGGATGACGTTCGGAGGGAACTAAAGAGAGTGAACGTCAGGAAAGCAGCAGGACCTGATGGGATTACTGGCCGCGTTCTGAGGTCCTGTGCTGATCAGCTTGCTGGATTGTTTACTTCCATCTTTAATGAGTCCCTTGCTACCTCTGTTGTTCCCACCTCCTTTAAAAAATCTGTCATAATCCCTGTGCCTAAGAACAGTAAACCCTCTTGCCTGAATGACTATCGTCCAGTTGCCCTCACATCGACGGTCATGAAGGTTTTTGAGAGACTTTTAAAGAAACACATTTGCTCCTCCATCCCTGCTACCTTGGACCCTCTTCAGTTTGCCTATCGGCCAAATAGGTCTACTGACGATGCCATCTCCCAGGTACTGCACTCCTCCCTCACTCACATCGACAGCAAAAATGGCAACTATGTCAGGCTGCTATTCATAGACTACAGCTCGGCTTTCAACACTATAGTCCCCACCAAGCTGACTGTTAAACTCTCAGACCTTGGCCTAAACACTTCACTTTGTGACTGGATTCAAGATTTCCTCACCGCCAGACCACAAGTGGTGAAAGTCGGCCAGTTCACCTCCAACTCCATCACCCTGAATGTAGGAGCCCCACAGGGCTGTGTCCTGAGCCCCCTGCTATACTCTCTATACACCCACGACTGCGTGTCCTCACACAGCTCCACCTCTATTGTCAAATTTGCGGATGATACTGTGGTTCTGGGCCTCATCAACAACGATGACGAGGCCGCATACTTGGATGAGGTGGAGAGACTTACATCATTGTAGTAAAAATACCAGTTTAATATGGAGCTATTGTTTCAGCTCCGGGAATTAGTTATTAAATATTTAATATGCTCGATTAAGCCCTATTAATATTTCTTTACAGTTTACACCTTATTAAGTGCTTGTCCAGCAATCACTAAAAAGTACATTCTGTTAATCTCAATTAAAATCTCGCTTACATTCCCCGTGGCCCCAGGTAACGATACACGAGATTAATAATTTCTAGTTTAGAGCTAGGTTGCGTTATCTTTAGGGCAACTAAGGATAAAAATACTTATAATCACATTCCAGAGACACTTGTTTATAAAATGAAAAACGATTTATTCGTGATACTGCTATTCTAACATAAATGGATTAACTGAGAAGACATAGACATACACACACATAGGCATACGAAAGTTTTGAGGGTAACTGTGGGTGAAAGAATAATATTCTTTCTATTTCATAGCTTAACCAACCAGCAAAAGATCACGAACAAATACGTATGTTTTGTTACTGCATTCAGATCATATTTTAACCAGTTCAGTCAGGATTAGAAATTCAGTTTGTACTTGCTTGAATGGGTTTAAAGCAGGCTCGATGCGTTGGTTTCGTTTCCCGCGTGAGTTCTTTGTTTCGGGCGTCACGTGTTCAGCTCGGGCTCCTTCGGTTGTTCTCGTGTGGAGATTTGAGATGGCTGCGTGACGTCACCGGGAAAGCTCCCCTCTGCAATCGTCGAATTCGTGGCTCCGTTACGGCTTTGGCACAGTCTTAGACCCATAAATGGTTGGTTTCGTAGGCGAGGGTCGAGCGGACCGGCGCGCGTTGTAGGGCGTAGCCGCGAAAACGGGAAGCGTAGCTTCAGAGATGTTCAAGCCATGTTCAAGAGAGTCAGAGCGCCAGAAGAAGAGAGGGCGCGTCACTCGCGCGTCGTCTTTTCAACTGTCCGGTTTGGACGCCGCCCACCGGCGGCTGATCGAATCAGATTGTCCGTATGGGGCGGAGCTCCACCCATGTCCATGGTTTTCTTGCAAGGCATTTTTCATGCGATTGAGAAATAACTTTTACCCATGTATTAAACTCTTATCAGGTTTACACATTATAATATCACATTCGTTATCTTATTGATTCATATAATTTTGCAACCATTCATAAAAGTCTAAACACTGCAGCCTACACATTCCAGCTTAAAGTATGATTAGAAATCAGCCCACGTTTTCCTAACTTAATATTCATATTCCACAAGCATATGAGAGAAAGAGTACATATTAATATCCATGTATTTCTTTGTGGGTGCTTTGAAAGTCATGAAATGAACGAATGTCTTGAGAAGCATTCCCGCACATTCCTTTTGTTCCACAACAGGAAGAAAACGCGCGCTTTTGCGCTGAGGCGGAGGAGGGGCTTTTAGAGGGCTGCTGATTCTTTAGCTGCCCCCCCCCTTCTGGTGACTTGTAGAGTTGAATTCCTGCCGCTATATATGTTACAGTTAGCAGGCTAATATTACCAGCCAGACAGATTTCCTATTGGCTAAATTGCAAACAAACAAACAAGGAAGCAAGTAAATAAATAAATAATTTAATGTTGTACTTTCTACAAACTGTATTCTGTGGCAAAAGTGTCCATACACTATAAATTGCATATATTGCTTGTTGGTTCATAGTTTTAATGCAGTACACCAGTTTAAAATCACTAAATTATATGCACTATTTAATGACAATTTGTCATATAAACAGTAAGATTTGTGTATTCACTGAACATTTCATTAAGAAAAACTGCATTTTAAATACCACTTATTTAACTAAAAAAGTATGTGTAGACTCATGGACACTTCATGGTCTTAATGGTGGCAGCTATAATTATGTAGCATATGCAGAGAAACTATTGGACTCATATAAAATAACTTTATAAAGCTCATACACTAGACAGAAGAGTGCACTGAGTGCATAGTGTAAAGTATGTCATTTAGGACACAATTGACATAATAAAGAACAGTGCAATCTAAGTGTTAACAGGTCAGATGTAGAATTGTCTGTATGAACACAAACATTTAGTCTTCTAAACACAGTAACATGATGCTGTAATTTATTTTTAATGTGCATCCTCAAAATTCACCTACCAAACAGGCCTAGAACAGTTCCCCGACCCATACCCGTTTTAGGGGCTCAAACACTCACTCCTGCTATTGTTTTGATTGAGTTTGATAGCTGGTTCCAGCCAAAAATCGTACATTGAGTTTAGGGCTTTAAGGGCACTGAGATTTGGCATTTGTCAGACCTGCAATCGTCTTGCACACACACTCGTTGTCTTGTGTATGGCGCTCTCTAGTGGCCAAGACTGAAAGTGTGGGTATTGGGACAGGCCCTATGAAATGGTCTATTGCAGGGGAGGGCAACTCTGGCCCTCCAGATCCACTTTCCCTGGAGCAGAGTTTAGCTCCAACTCTGATAAAACAACCCAATTAAGTTGTAGTAGCAGCACGTTTGTTTACAGCCCAACTAACAAATTCAAGAATGGGTAACATATGTTTTACTATCTGGGAATATTTTGCATAATGTTATTGCCTCCTGACTGATAAATACACTTGAATGTGTGTAAAATTATACTTGAATCACACTTCATTATGCTGAAAATAAGCCATTTGGCTAAAATAATAAAGCCAAATCTGAGTCATCTGAAAGCCATTCAATAGCTCTGTGAAGCAATTTTTTATTTTTTTTTATAAAAGTTTTGTTTCACTTTTATTTGTAATGTTTCTTTATGACGTTTGAGATGCTGAATAATAATCTAATCTGTTGTTATTTATATATAAAAATGACATGGTACATGCATAATACTGAGCTACCCTTACCAAAAAGTAGTATACTTGCAAGTTTATTTTATTAAGTATACTTAAGTAAAGTTAAAGTATATTTTTAAGTACACTTTATGTAGTAAGTATATAAATATCAGTGTACTATTTCAGTACTCATTGGGACTAAATTGGCCCACTTTCTAGTGTATAAATGTATACTTTTAAGTACAGGTACATCTAAACAAATTTGAATATCCTGAAAAAGGTCAATATTTTTGGTCACTCATTTCAGAAAGCGAAACTCATATATTATATAGATTCATTATACATAGAGTGAAATATTTCAAGCCTTTATTTCTTTGACATTTTTATGATGATGGTTTACAGATAATGAAAACCCAAAATTCAGTGTCTCAGAAAATTAGAATATTACGTAAGATAAATAAAAAAGGATATTTTAAATAGAAACGTCAGGCTTCTGAGAAGTATGTTCCTTTATATGCACTCAATACTTGGTTGTGCCTCCTTTTGCATGATTACCGCATCAATGCGGCGTGGCATGGAGGTGATCAGTCTGTGGCACTGCTCAGGTGTAATGAAGACCAGGTTGCTTTGATAGCGGCCTTCAGGTCATCTGCATTGTTGGGTCTGGTGTCTCTCATCTTCCTCTTGACAAGGTTCAGGTCAGGCGAGTTTGCTGGCCAATCAAGTACAGTAACACCATGGTAATTGAACCAGCTTTTGGTATCTTTGGCAGTGTGGGCAGGTGTCAAGTCCTGCTGGAAAATGAAATCAGCATCTCCATAAAACTTGTCAGCAGATGGAAGCATGAAGTGCTCTAAAATGTCCTGGTAGATGGCTGCGTTGACTGTGGACTTCAGAAAACACAGTGGACCAACACCAGCAGATGACATGGCAGCCCAAATCATCACTGACTGTGGAAACGTCACACTGGACCTCAAGCAACATGAATTCTGTGCCTCTCCTCTCTTCCTCCAGACTCTGGGACCTTGATTTACAAATGAAATGCAACATTTACTTTCATCTGAAAAGAGGACTTCTGACCACTGAGCAACAGTCCAGTTATTTTTCTCCTTAGCTCAGGTAAGATGCTTCTGACGATGTTTCGGTTTCAGAAGTGGCTTGTTAGCCCTTTTCCTGAAGATGTCTGAGCGTGGTGACTCTTGTCTTGATGCACTGACTCCAGCTTCAGTTCACTCCTTGTGAAACTCTCCCAAGAGTTTGAATTGGCTTTGCTTAACAGTATTCTCAAGCTTGCGGTCATCCCTGTTGCTTGTGCACATTTTCCTACCCAAATTCTTCCTTCCAGTCAACTTTGTATTTAATATGCTTTGATACAGCACTCCTTGAACAGCCACCTCTTTTTGGAGGGTGTCAATGATCGTCTTCTGGACCGTTGCCAAGTCAGCAGTGTTCCCAATTATTGTGGTTTTAAAGAACAAGAGATACCCACAATTTATACTGTATGGATGGTCATTTATTGAAATTCAAATGTAAATATTTAATATTTTGAGATACTGATTTTTGACTTTCATTAGCTGTAAGCTCTAATCATCAAAATTAAAACAATACACTTTTGACGTGTTTTACTTTACATGTAATGAATCTAAAATACATGAAAGTTTCACTTTTTGAAATAATTTATCATTTATTTTAGATGTACCTGTATACTTTAAGTATAACAGTAGAAAACTTTGAGTACACTAGTTTACATCAATGTTTTTAGCTTGTACTGCAACTATACTAAAAGTGAACATAGATATACTGATAGTTTACTAATTCAATACTTGTAGTAGCATTTTTAGTAGACATTGAAAGTATAGTCTCAGTAAACTACGTTTAGTAGTTTTATGCTGAACGTATACTCGTATTTGTCTTAAAGTGAACTTCACATCATACTTTAAGTATTCTACTAAGTCCCTATTAGGTATTAATTTGTATATATTTTGTTATATGAATATCCGCTTACATGCTATATTAGTGTTCTGCTAGTAAAATTTGTAAAATTAGTACAAAATCTGATCTGGACTTAACCAATATTTCTTAATTAATGATTACATAACATAAATATTTACCAAAATATTGCTGGTATGTCAGAGTTCAGATAAATTAACATTAACACTAAAATGATATACTGTATGTCAGTTCAGCAGTGTTTGGCAGAAGAGACCAACACTGCGCCTTCTCATTTTCACACACGCAGATGCATGCAGTTTTTGGAAGAGGCCTAGTGCCCTTGCATAATTCAGCCTAAGGGTAGCACTCTAATATTAATTAACGCCCTCAGTAGTGTCAGAAGTACATGTCTTAAACATGACCCTTTTGTTGGCCAACGAGAGTCTGTGACATCCGTGAGTATAAGAGGTCATCTGTAGGCCGTGCCATGGACAGATTAGATCTTCACTGGTGGCTCAAGAGATGGGAGTTCACTCATGGAAGACTCAATGCGCGTCTCAAAATTTCTGTCTGGACATAACTGCCCTGCTCCCATCAGTCGACCGGCATTCCCTAATCTCCACACTAAGGTAGACAGATTATGGAGGAAACCATATTCAGTTTACATTTATTCTCTTCAGCACACAAATTATGTGAAAATTGAGGAATTGCACGTGCACGGATATGTGTCAATGCCTCTTATTGATAAGATACTTGCGGGCTATCTCTCAGTGAGGCATCCGCTTGGAAGCCTCCGATTCTGCCATCCAAGCCCTTATGTATTCCATCACATTTGAATGGGAGGGCATATGGAGCGGGTCAGGCTGACCTGCTGAAAGATTTGGATCGGGGCCAGGGTTTGCCCCAAATGTGGTGGCTGAGCTGCACAGCACCACAGATTTAGCTAAAAACATATGGCTGCCGGGATCAGTCAGTCTAAGGCAGTGAATGTGTCCACCGTGAGACATCTGTGGTTGAACCTAGCTGACATCATGGAGGAAGCCTCCGAAAGCCTTCAGAACTTTTTGGCACATCTGTTGAGGCAATGGTCGGGAGGTTCATGGAGGTGTGGTCATAGTTTGCTGGCTTTAAGAAATATTTACCACACCGATCCAAATCTTCACCGAAAAGCCTCTGGGGAACCTTGCCTGTTACAGTCTGAGGACTGGATGAAGGGCCAAAAGGTGAGTGCTGCCTCTTGGACTCATCTAGGACCCATGTCCTGTGGTATCTGACAAGACAACATTAGCAGTAGATCCTTTAAGTCAGGGGTTCTCCAACCTTGCTACTGAACAGCTACCGTCCTGCAGATTTCAGTTCCAACCCCAATCAAATACACCTCAAACACCTAAGCAAGGTGTTAATATTGCTTAATAATTACAGACAGGTATGTTGGAGCAGGGTTGGAACTGAAGTCTGCAGGATGGTAACTCTCCAGGAGCAGGGTTGGAGATCCCTAATTTAAGCCCTGCAAGTTATGAGGTGGGGCCTCTATCGATCGGATTTGTTGGTCCAGCAAATCCCATAGTTGCCCAATCAGTTTGGTGAATTTGGAGGCCAAGGTAACACCTTGAATTGTTCATCATGATCCTTAAACCATTCCTGAAACCATTCTGTTCCGTTTTGGCAGTGTAACATGGTGCATTATCATGCTGAATAAGTCCACTGCCATCAGGGAACACAATTACTCTGAAAGGGTGTATATGGTCTGCAATAATCTTTACGTAGGTTTTACATGTCAAAGCAACATCAACATGAATTCCAGAACCCTGTGTTTCCCAACAGAACATTGCCTAGGCATACAGTAGCACTGCCAATGCCAAAATGACTTTTTCTCATTGTGCATCCTGCTGCCATCTCTTCTACAGGTAAACAATGTACACACACCAGATCATCCTCCTGATTTAAAAGAAAGCATGATTCATCAGACAAGGCAACCTTCTTTCATTCATACACTGTTTTTTTGCATTTTTGTTATCTCTCTTATGAGACATCCATTTGAATTTCCTCTAGACTTTGCTAATGACCTAATGAGTTGAGACATCTAAAATGTCCAGTGATGGTAGGTACTCCAGGACCAGGATTGGGAACCACTGCTGAACTCAGAATTTGTGCTTTCTGAAGTCAACACTGAGTTATTTTGTGTTCAGAATTAGATTGTTCTCAAGACTCCACTGGTCCCATGTTTTAGATTAGTTTTCTTTACAGAGAAAAAAGTTTAAATATTAAAATACTGTGTCAGGGAAAACCAGTAATAAACTTTTGGATAAAACCTTATCAAGCTCATAAATTAGTGTCCGAATTGAAGTGAGCTTCAATCTGGAGTTTCTATTTATGTATGGCTTCTTTGGTGCTTTTTAAAAGCTTTTTATTTTTTTTAATTGGACCTAGTAACACCATAGGCCTCTTTATCCTCCAAATGCATGCTCTCAGTTAAAGGTGAAATTTTTTGTTAAAACCTATGCTCTTAGTGACTGTAACATTGTCTACACCAGTTGACATAAGACTGCCAACGTATGGTCTTCATTGCCATGCTTGCAATCAGGCTCTCATCAGTGTTTTCAAACAAGTCACAAAAGAAACATTAACACTATTTCAATTGATTTCAGTGTGTATCCTTCCTTGTTCAAATCCTTCACTATATTGCACTTTATTAAACATGACTACAATGTTATATATGTTGCCCATCGATAATCACTTTTCTCTCTGTATTCCTCCCAGATATTGTGAACATAATAGAGATGGAAGATGATCGCCGGTTTCACAAACTTACACAAGAACAGGTGGAGACTTTGGACCAAGTTCTTACAGAGGTCATTCCCATTCATGGTAGAGGTAATTTCCCAACCCTTGAAATCAAGCCTAAAGACATAATCCATGTGGTCAGAGACAGACTGATTTTGAAGAAGATCAAGGTGAGAGATGTCCGTCTCAATGGCTCTACAGCCAGTCATGTGCTGGTCAAAGAGAATGGCACCAGCTACAAAGACTTGGACATCATCTTTGGTGTGGAGCTTCCCAAACCGGAGGACTTCCAGATTATCAAGGAGGTGGTTTTGGGCTGTCTGCTGGACTTTCTACCTAAAGGTGTCAACAAAGATAAGATTACAGCTCTCACCATGAAAGACGCATATGTACAAAAAATGGTCAAGGTGTTCACTGAGCATGACCGTTGGAGCCTTATCTCCCTTTCAAATAACAGCGGTAAGAACGTGGAGCTCAAGTTTGTCAACTCTCTACGACGCCAGTTTGAATTCAGTGTGGATTCCTTTCAGATCATCCTGGACAGTATGCTACAATCTTATTTGGATGCTGAGAGGAGGAAGATTGAGGAATGGCAAGAGGACCAAGACTCTACTTTAGCTCAAAGTCAAGTAATTCAGACAGCCCTTATGGATGAACCACTCCTCAGCTCTTGTGACACAGGGCATCACCATGAAAATGACATCGACATGTCTTGCAAAACTGATGATATTCAGACGTTTTGTGACTCTCAGTGTTATTGTACAACAAGTCAGAAAGAGCCATCTAAATATTCAGAACAAGAACCAACACTTGAAACAGACAAAGATGTTGAAACAGAGATGGTTCAAACTACACCTACGCCTGTATCTATGGAGCAAGCATCAGAGCACTCTGTTATGGTGCATGTGGAGGAAAATAATGAACTTCATGAAAATGTGTCTTTGCAAACTGAGACACTGCTTGAAGTAAATACAAATGAAACTATTATGGACTCAAGGGAAGGAAATGAACCAGCTGGGGTAAAAACTATGTCTGTTAAGGAAACAAATCCCAATGTTAAGACATATATTAATGAAATAGATTCTGACAAAACAGAATACATGTTAGACATAGAGCCAGTTAAATCCCAACCATGGCTTGAAATGGTACGTACAGACTTTTCTTGTCTTTCAACAACAGGGACCTTTGGTGAGCGATGCACATTCCAACCTGCTCCCATTACATTTCATACACAATCAGCACTAGAATCATATGCGGAGTATCCTTTACCACCCCCTGCCAAGAGAAACAGTCAAAATTCACAAATGGTTGTTCTCAAGCATTCCTCACCCAAACCTCCTCGGAAAATGTCCAAAAAGATAACTCTTGTAGCGAGTTCACCAGAAAAATCAGTGTCAAGTAATTCAGATGTTAATACTTGTCAGGTTTTGCATCCACCTAAAGCTTACGCAACAGAATCATTACCTATGCAGGTTAAAATGTCAGGTCTTACCACAAAAAGCTTTGAACTATCCAGTGCCTCAGAAAATGAGAATTGTACCGGAGCTTTTACTGTCGCTGCTCCAGAGAATGGTATGCATCCAGAAAAGACATTGTACATGAGTCTTTCACCAGAGGAAAGCCTTCAAAGTCGAGTGCAAACTTCAGAACCAGAAACTGGTGAAGCCACTCACGTCACTATTTTAATTCCTAAATCCAATCCCAGTTATCTCCCCAAAGATCAAAACAGGATAAACCAGCCTTTTAATGAAAGTGTTCAGACAGCACAGTGTCAGGCAATTGTTCCTCTTATTAATGTGAATTGTGAGCCTTTACTTCAGGCAAATGACAGTTATGACCTCAACTCGGCCTCTCCCAAAAAGAAAAACATTGAGCTTTGTGCTCAAGTTGGTGATGCCACATCACCAAAACATCTTACTGAACCCTCAGAATCAGTCAATATGGCAACAAATTGTGCCTCTCAAATGTTAAAGCCCCTATCTGCAGACCTTACTATTGACTCACAAGCAGTAGGGACTAATTCTTCAGGCTCTGAACATGTTATATCACCTCAAGTTCACAACTACCCCATATCCACTCTGCAGACTCAGGAACTTCTTCTGCCAAGTCCACAGACTAAAGAACCTCCAGAACCATTATCACTTGTCTCCTTACCACAAGTTCAAAGCCACACAGTTTCAGCACCACACTTTTTAAAGCCTCTAGAATCTTCTATATCCTCAACAGCAAATCTAGAATCTCCAAGAATCGCAGAACCTCTTTTAGAACCATCCGTTATGTCTCTGGATGACATAGACCCCTCTGAAGTATTCTGTGAAGTCGCAGAACAATCTGAACCACTTTCACAGGGTTTGAAACCCTCTGCAGCATCGATGTCACATATATTAGAAACGTCTATGTCACCAGTAAGTGAGGAGGTGGTTTCCAAGAAATCAGACTCATCATCTTCAGACATTAACGAGCCCATACACCCTTCAAAAGAGCTGCCTTGCATTACAGTGTTGGCTGAGAGCATGTATGGTGACTTTGAGCAGGCTATGGACCACCTACGTCACCGGCTAATAGCGACACGCAACCCTGAAGAGATCAGGGGTGGAGGCCTGCTCAAGTACAGTAATCTGCTTGTCCGGGACTTCAGACCTGCCTGTGAAACAGAAATTAAGACTCTTGAGCGCTACATGTGTTCACGTTTTTTTATTGACTTCCCTGATGTGAATGAGCAGCAGCGCAAAATTGAGTCATACCTGCGCAACCACTTTATTGGAGAGGAGAAAAGTAAATATGATTACTTGATGACCCTTCGGAGAGTGGTCAATGAGAGCACTGTGTGCTTGATGGGGCATGAACGCCGTCAGACTCTCAATATGATTACCATTCTAGCACTTAAAGTCCTGGGTGAGCAGAACATCATTCCCAATGCCAATAACGTTACCTGCTACTACCAGCCTGCACCATACATGACAGACCTCAACTTCAGTAACTATTACATTTCAAATAGCCATTCCCCACTGATATACCACCCCTATCCACTACACATACACATGCAGTCTGGATTAGTTTAAGTCTAAGTACCCACGTAGATGGGAAAATGCACAGGGAAATCTCTGAATCTTGCAACCTAAAATATCCACCCCAAATTATCTACCCTTTAAGCATGTGTCCCAACACTTAACATATGCAATTTGCATATCTGTAATTCATAGACGGGGTTATGCTAATTGTGAACGATCGTGCACGAGCACCCTATTTACCAATGATTGGGATTCATTAACATACACATGTTTTACTAACAAATCAAACGTTTACGAAACATTTGTTAGTCCGGAGGAGGATTTTTGGGAAGGTCTGTTTTACACTCAAATTACTCAGAATTTACTCCTATATTTACGAATGTTTCATGAATGAGGTCCAATTACAAGATAAATGGCTTTAAATCAGGAAGACGGAAAAAGACTGCAAAATATAGTGACTACAAAAATATATTAGAGGAAAATCATGCCTATTCTTGTCTTAGAAGCTGAAAAGTCCTGTTTTAACAAACAAACAAAACATTAGAAAAGGTAAATGCTTTTGATAGAAACACTATTTTCAATAATTCAATGCTTTATTGGCATGACAAAAAGTGCAAGAGAAGTAATCAGCATGCAGCCAGCGCTTTATTACATAGTAAGGTACTTTTATTGTCTGAAACAATTAAACTGATTGTTCCTGTCTTGTTATGCTCTAGGAAAGTTCAGTAAGGTCAGTGTTCCATTCATGTTTTCTGATTTCTGTTTGAATTAAGTATTTTATATGTTGTGATACTTCTTAGTACATCTACTGGCTATGTGTATATTTATTTATAATATATGCTTATTAGTAGATTATGAATGATGATTCCAGGGATGTCCAATTGTGTTCCTAGAGTGCCAATGTCCTGCAGCGTTTAGCTCCAACACACCTGCCTGCACGTTTCCAGTGATCCTGAAGATCTTGATTAGATGTTTAATTAGGACTAGTGCTGAATTCTGCTGCAAGGTGGCCTTCCAGGAACGGCATTGGAAAGCCTTGATGTATTCAATATTTCACAAGAATCACACGTCTTCAGAATATGACAAAAAAAACTCCATTCCTCATCTAGTGGTCTTCAAATGTTTGTTTATACAATATGGAATGCATTCAATTGATGTAAACAAATCTCAAATTTGACAGAGTGAGGTACAAAAAAACACTATCAGACTTGGACATATACCAAAAAAAAGAAATCAAACCAACCAACTACAAAAGAAGAAATAACTTTTGTGTCTCTATGGCGCACAATGTTGATTTTACACAGAGAGTAACAAGCAGTATTCTTTAGTTTTTGTCTCTTGTACTGTAAATGTAGCCTCAAACGATCCACATGAGGACATTAAATTATGTTATTTAATATTTCTTTGTATTTAACAGAACCATCAGTGGTGCTGAAGACTTAAATACATTTCCACCCTTTTTTTACATCTTTGTGACAAAAATGCATATATTTTTCCAATAATTTATGTGTAGAACTGTATTATAGCCTACATGATAGATTGCACCAGCAACACATACAGTATACACATATAAACATGAACAGAAACTATAAAGTCAGGACCAAAAACATCAAAGTGTGTATCGTTGGACATCAATGTGGCATGACGATTACTGAACTGTTATTTTCAGTTGAGTGATTATTACAGCAAAATATTATTTAAAGTGATTTGCCTAAATATTTTTTTTCAGAAGCAAGAGAAAATATACACAACTTGTATGACATCTTGGCTTTGCTGAAGTTAAATAAAAGGTTATCTTGAGTACATAGTGAAAGTATTAGCAAGTGTTTGACCTTGACCTTAATAAAATGCAAAAGTTTCATATATCTTACAGAGATCTCATCACTGGTAGACCTAGTTTTTGTAAAGTATTGGCTTGATTGTATGATGATTTAACATTCTGTTGTACCTTTATGTAATCGTCTACCTATGAAATACAGCCAAAACCTGTAGGAACACTGTGGTTAGAAATAGGTTTAGACTGAAATTGTTTACCAAGATGATGTACACCCATCATAAAATGCTTCAAACAGTTTATATGACCAAAATTATGTTTGCAGGAAAACATCAGTGCCTAAATGAGCAGGAGAAAGCTGTAAAGAAGCTGACAGAAAGACAATGCTCCTGCAAATGCAACAGTCACTTTTTATTTCCAGGTGTACGTTATCTCCTCTTCTCATGATGTTTGTGTGGATGTTGGATGTAGTTCTGTGCTGTGGCTAGTTTTGTTCATTTAATAAAAAGGATAGAAAAATAATAGACCCAATTTCTTCCATATGAGTATTGATGTTCTGTTTATGTAAAATATAAGATATTGTGTGTGTTGTGCATGTGTGTGTGTGTGTGTGTGTGTGTGTGTGTGTGTGTGCATGTGTGTGTGTGTGAGTGAGCGTGTGTGTGTGTGTGTGTGTGTGTGTGTGTGTGTGTGTGTGTGTGTGTGTGTGTGTGTGTGTGCATGCCTGTGAGTTTATTTTTGTGTGTGTGTGCATGTGTGTGTGTGTGTGTGTGCGTGTGTGTGTGCGTGTGTGTGTGTGTGTGTGCATGCCTGTGAGGTTTTTTTTTGTGTGTGTGCGAGTGTCTGTGTGTGTGTGCGTGTGTGTGTGTGTGTGAGTGAGTGAGTGAGTGCGTGCGTGTTTTTGTGTGTGTTTTTGTGTGTGTGTGTTTGTGTGTGTGTGTGTGTGTGTGTGTGTGTGTAAGAGAGAGAGAGAAAGAGAGAGAGAGAGAGAGAGAGAGAGAGAGAGAGTAAACAGGGTTGGGTAAGAAAATAAAGAAGTATTCACATTTAATTGGACTTAGCTATTTATAAGTAAACACTTTTTAAACAACTTTTGAAAACAGGAGAGTGATCTTAAGTGATTTTCAAATTTGAGTATTTTTTGACACAAACTTTGTAAAGAAACCTGTCAACAATCATTATTTTCTCATTTGTTCTCTGTAAGAGACCGCAGATGTTTATCTGGAACAACATCCTGAAATGTTACATGAATATGTTCAACTTAAATTAGCAGCAGGTGATTCGAATGTATTGCGGCTGTTATGAGTTCAGCCATTTACAATGATGGTTATTATAAAAAAAAATTAGGCCTACTATAGTCTCTTCACACAGAAACGAACATTCTGTCATCATTTACTCCGTATTGTCTTTCAATGCCTGAATGACATTCTTCATGAATGTCCAAATGGCTCTTCTGTATACAATGAGAGTGAATGAAACTTACATTTCTCTCTGTTTCTCACGCAAAACCTCACATGGCTTTGGAAGACTTGGAATACAGTACATAACTTTTATTAACAACTTTTATGATGCTTTCATGCAGATGTGCTATAATTCATGATTCATGCTATGATGCTTTTTTAGTCATTTGTGTAACTTGAACCTCCCGGTCCCCATCCACTTTCATGATGTCGGGAAAAGCATTTACACCCTTCAGAACGTCTCCTTTTGTAATCCAGTGAAGAAAGTCATGTAGATATTGGATGAAATTGATGTTAGGAACAATTGAATTTAGAAAAATGCTTCCTTGTTAATTAATATTAGGGCTGTAGTCAAGTCCACCTTTGTCGAGTCCGAGTCAAGACCGAGTCCAAAGAGGTTCGAGTCCAAGTCCAAGTCCAAATGAGACGGTCAAAACAGAGAAAGAAAAAAATCTTCTTCAAAACCACATACTTAATTATTGATAATTGATGTGATACGAGAGACGGCATATCTTCTATTCTAATATAATAATTTTGCATTATTGTTTGTAATGATCTAAAGCATGTGCAGCAACACTGTAGGATCAAATCAGGCTATTTTATTTCTCCTCCTGAGACCCAGTTATGAGTGTGTTTCTCTGTAGTGATATTATTTTAGTGTATTTCTCTGAAACCTCACATGTCACAGTTATAAGCCTGGATGTCCTGTACAGAGCACATTCAGGGCTTTATAGAGATACTAAAGGTTTTTTAAACCCTCTCCTATGCCTTTAAAGATGGCTATATTTAATTTAGTGAAAAATTGTACATCCTTATGGAAATATGATTATATTCTGTAATGTCATTTAAATCTGAATCATTTTCAGATTGTTTGTCATAAAGCAACATCTCAGGAAAATGTTATGGGTTTTCAAATTCAAATATAACTTCCTGTTATGAAACAGGACATCATTTCATACATGTTCAATGTAGAGGACACCAGGACTAAAAGCATGTTTATTATGCATTTTGGGAGACATAACAATTGAATAGGGGAAAAAATATACATTTTCTTATGAAATATCATATATTATTATGAAAATCTGGCCATGTATTACTCCCATTATGATTATTTTTCAACATTCTGTCCCAACAGCAACACATTAATAAGCAAATTAGATACAGTGTATAGGTACACTGTGTTTAATGGGAAACCAGTTTATGGAATTATTTACACACATATTGCATAAAACAAAATGGTATATCAAATCATTTTGTTATACATTTTTAAAACATAGTTGAGAATCATCCTTAAACAAAGTTTAGTATAAAAAAATCCTGAAACCTAAAAATGTATTTGGTGATTTAAAAAAAACTCCCATTGATTTTGCCGTTTTCTATTCATGCCATTTAATTGTAGTCCTTGTGTCCTCTACAGAGGACATATAATCAAATATGAATAAAATAGTTTTTCAAAAAATAAATTTTATTATTTTCTTTTTCTTCTTATGGTCTAAACAATGTAATGACATGAAAACGTTTAATTTTTATGGGGGGGGGGGGGGGGGGCGTCTCAGGAGGATATTTTAGGTTAAGCAATTTTACTAACATTTGACCAATTCTCGATTTTGTAAGATTTTATCTAGTCAACTTGAAAATGTAACTACAACATGATTCAAGCAACTTTCTCTTTATTAACCCTCTAGTTAAAGAAAAGTATATTCTAAGTGCACATGACGTTGTCTTCATGATGTAAATGTGAAACAAATCACTAAATATCTTGATGAACTACAACTACATCTTGTACAAACTTATATTATGCATATTAGGCTATGTTCTGAAATAATACAAGACAATTGCTAAAAAAAACTGAAGGTATTACACCTAGAGTGCTATTATTAACTGTAAAGGCTCTGTAAAACAATGAACAGCAGTTCTCAGCCTGTCACCCTGATGTAAACATGAAAGATCAGATATACAGTACATGTACAGTAAGTTTCTTCACGGGTTTTGTATTCGATTACGCTGCTGTTCCGTTGTTTTTTCTATGTAAACATGGACGCGTTTGACGGTTGCGCTCGCGTCTCTTGCAGCGTCTCGTGCATGAAACGGCTTTCTAAAAACGCGGCACTCTAGTTATTAAAAGATGTTTAACTCACATCTTCTTGTATTTGTTCTATTTCACTGCCCGCGTCAACACAAAAACACACTCTGTGTGAATGGCACCTAGAGAGCATCACACGTGAGCGGTTAATCATGTGCATCGACATGCGGGTGGATTGTTATTTTCTCTTAACTGTTATTATCAAAGAGTCTAATTCTAGTGTTTGGTAATATTTCTATTCAAAATCGCGATTCCTCGATTTATAAAAAATCTAATTGTGGCAAAACATTAAAGTCGAATTAATCGATACAATCTGATAAATCACCCAGCCATTGCCACAGTGTTTGCTTATTTTTTACTTTATTTAAATTGTTTATTTATTTTAAATTGTAATTTATTAATTTTATTTTACATCCAGTTGTATTCCGTGCCTCCAGGCTTTATTCGTTTTGCTCTTATTCGTTCTTTTTCTTATTCATTTGGTGCCACGGCGTTTGATGATTGTCAGGTTTTTTTTTTTTTTTACATTTAAACATTTTGCAAGTTTGTAATTTTATATTAGGCTTATAGCATGGTAATGGTGTTTTTTTATTCGTTTTGTTCATTAAAGTCCCATGTTTATTGCAGAAAATGTGTCGTTGTAAATGAAAGTGAAAGCAAAATGCGCACGGGCATTAATAAGGTATTTAAAAGCGAAGGAAAATGAGAGGGAAAACTCCAACGAACTTTGTAAAACCAAACTGTATTATGCAACTTGCCGACAGCGTGTCTGTGGCCAAAATAAAGATTATTTATGCCTCCACGCAGCGCGCACACTCATATGACGCAGCTGTGCATTTAACAGGCGACCAATGGCAATGCTGTTCTAGATGGACCAATGACAATGCCCGTTCTAGATGGACCAATGACAATGCCCGTTCTAGATGGACCAATGACAATGCCCGTTCTAGATGGAGTTAAACCAATGGCAATTACATTACCCATTTGCGGAACAAGCGAGCCAGATTAATGGTTTTGTTTTGAAAGAGAAAAAAAGCATATATTGCTGGACTCGGTCGAGACCAACTTGAACATTTGGCGAGTCCGATGACCAAGTCCGAGACAAGTCCGAGTCCAAATACCAACGAGTCCAAGACAAGTCCGAGACGATAGAAAAACGTCTCGAGTCCGGACTCGAGTACTACAGCCCTAATTAATATTAACAGTAAAATACAATTCATTGGCTATTTAAACTAAATAAAGTTGAATTGATGTGAGCATGATTGATAGGCCTTTTAGTCACATTAGTCACAGTACAATTTATTTTTAAATTATCGAGAAAACATTAATTAGGTTTAAAAAGATTTTCACACTTTTAGAAAAAGATTCACATATGACATTAGTACTTTGTCATTTTAAGTCTACATATAATTGTAATAGAGTACATTTTTCTTCTAGGGATGCACAGTATTTTTTTTGACAGTACATCAAAGCTTTGAAAATAACTGCATTTCCCCCCGATTCCGATATCAGTCCCGATAATATCGTGCATCCCTAATTATTTCCCTCTGTAAATGTAATTAAGTAACAGTATTTGATCAGTTTTAACAGAACATGATCAGTCATGTTAGTATTACTCAAATACTTCACACATATCCACATGTCAAATTACTGGTTTCTCATTCAAGGCCTGTCTCACAACCTTTAAGAAGATATCATTGGGATCTTCGGTGGATTTGTGTGTTTCTCTTTTCATCACAGAATGTGATGAGCTATACAGTGTTTGAGGACAAGCTTTAAAAACACTAACCCACATCGCTGACCGAGCTCACAGGACTCCCCACATGCACCAAACGCATGTACCATGAAGCCAGCTGAACAAATGAAGGGATACAGGATTGTTTGATGAAACCAATGGTGCACGAGTATGTGCACATGTACAGTGAGTTGGATGTTTTGCTGCCAGTCGCATAAAAATAATTATATCCAAACAGCAAAACAAACTCAGACCGCAGTTTAAAGTCCTCAGTGACCAACAGTGTCTGGACGATATCAAACGCTGAGGAAACTTCATACCAAAACACAGGGTCATGTGGATGAAACTTGTCTCTTTATTTTATAAACTGTTATGAGCACATTGGAGATTACATATAAGGGGTATGAGAATATGATATTTCTTTATAATTAATTATCACGTGAACTCAATACAGTCTAATTTCTAAATTCAAACAATCAACAGGTTCACGGCATTCATCCTTGTTGTAACCTCATGCTAGGCTTTTTACTTCACCTTAAAAGACTTAGATCACTTTAGTACACCTTCCACTGATTTGGACACAAACTCTGGTGCTCTTTAGCAGATTATTAACGTAACTAGCAGATAGACAATCTGTCCATCTGGGAATTCACATGGACTCGAATTCATCAATGCGCTGTTTTGGTGTTTCCTTGTCGGATTTTCCGTAAGGTCTTGTATTTGTCCCCTCCCTAACCTCACGTTCTCGGTGTGGATCAGATCATTTGCCGTTTTCTTGCTTTCATCACGAGTATCTGCCAGCTCAGAGCTCAGAGCCTGCAAAGACATAAACAAATCATATGTATCATACCAATGGGACTGAGCATTATTTGCTCTTTGAAATTTATATTTGCATCTTGTGTAGGAGTAAATGCAATATCTTTTCGTTACTATTTCTGCAAATATTTTGCAGATTCATGAATGTTTTTTTTTTATAGTCTGCTCTCATAAAACAATAAGCACTGCACTCCAAATTAAATCAACAATATCCAAAGATATACAGTGTTGGGGAAAGTTACTTTTAAAAGTAATGCATTACAATATTGCGTTACTCCCTAATAAAGTAACTAATTACATTACTTAGTTACTTTTGTGGAAAGTAATCCGTTACATTACTTATAATAAATATGAGCAGGGCTTGATTGTTTGTTTTTAATACAATAAGGTATATTTATAGCAAATGTAAAAGCCTTTTCACAACAAAAAGTGTAATGAATAAACCCTCAGACTGAAGGAAAAGTACATTTACGTCTGTACAGTAGGAACGAGAAGAAGTTCAACACTCTCAGCATTTAAAAAACGAGGCACAATCGTCAGTTTATCTAAAGTCATGTTTCTTATTAATATGGTTGAACTGATCATTAAGGTCAGCCAGCAAACACATCGGTTAATAAAATGAGATTAGATATATTTGTGTGTTTAACATATTTAATTATTGCAGGTCTTGCATCTTATTCTGAGTTTGTATTTCACTATTTTAATTCATTTTGATGAATACTGAATCTGTTTTTTGCGAGTGGGATGAATTAATAAACATTCACATTTAGTCTAGAATTACAGTAAGATCATGTTCACACACAACATGGGGGCAGGAGAGCTGTCAGTCAATAAATGGGAAGAAAGTAACTCAGATATTTTCTTGTAAATTAATAAAATGGCTTGAGCAAGATTTAACTTGTGCTGCCCACACACACCAGGTTTCAGTGTGCCGGATCACATGCTCTAGGCACTAGTGTCAGGGTTCTGTCTCTTAAGTCTAGGTCTCTTCTCAACCACCACCAGTGTGCAGCATCCACTTGGATGATGCGACGGCTGCCACGGGACAACGGCACCAGTGCGCTCACCACACACCAGCTACAGGTGGAGAGAGAGTCATAGAGACAATCAAGTGTATGCGCTCACCACACACCAGCTACAGGTGGAGAGGAGAGAGAGAGTCAGAGAGCCAATCAAGTGTATGCTCTCACCACACACCAGCTACAGGTGGAGAGGAGAGAGAGTCATAGAGCCAATCAAGTGTATGCGCTCACCACACACCAGCTACAGGTGGAGAGGAGAGAGAGAGTCAGAGAGACAATCAAGTGTATGCGCTCACCACACACCAGCTACAGGTGGAGAGGAGAGAGAGTCATAGAGCCAATCAAGTGTATGCGCTCACCACACACCAGCTACAGGTGGAGAGAGAGAGAGAGTCATAGAGCCAATCAAGTGTATGCGCTCACCACACACCAGCTACAGGTGGAGAGAGAGTGTCATAGAGTCAATCAAGTGTATGCTCACCACACACCAGCTACAGGTGGAGAGAGAGTCATAGAGCCAATCAAGTGTATGCGCTCACCACACACCAGCTACAGGTGGAGAGGAGAGAGAGTCATAGAGCCAATCAAGTGTATGCCTCACCACACACCAGCTACAGGTGGAGAGGAGAGAGAGACATAGAGACAATCAAGTGTATGCTCTCACCACACACCAGCTACAGGTGGAGAGGAGAGAGAGTCATAGAGCCAATCAAGTGTATGCTCTCACCACACACCAGCTACAGGTGGAGAGGAGAGAGAGTCATAGCCAATCAAGTGTATGCGCTCACCACACACCAGCTACAGGTGGAGAGGAGAGAGAGAGTCATAGAGCCAATCAAGTGTATGCCTCACCACACACCAGCTACAGGTGGAGAGGAGAGAGAGTCATAGAGACAATCAAGTGTATGCGCTCACCACACACCAGCTACAGGTGGAGAGGAGAGAGAGTCATAGAGACAATCAAGTGTATGCGCTCACCACACACCAGCTACAGGTGGAGAGGAGAGAGAGTCATAGAGCCAATCAAGTGTATGCGCTCACCACACACCAGCTACAGGTGGAGAGGAGAGAGAGACATAGAGACAATCAAGTGTATGCGCTCACCACACACCAGCTACAGGTGGAGAGAGAGTCATAGAGCCAATCAAGTGTATGCGCTCACCACACACCAGCTACAGGTGGAGAGGAGAGAGAGTCATAGAGCCAATCAAGTGTATGCGCTCACCACACACCAGCTACAGGTGGAGAGGAGAGGAGTCATAGAGCCAATCAAGTGTATGCGCTCACCACACACCAGCTACAGGTGGAGAGGAGAGAGAGTCATAGAGCCAATCAAGTGTATGCGCTCACCACACACCAGCTACAGGTGGAGAGGAGAGAGAGTCATAGAGACAATCAAGTGTATGCGCTCACCACACACCAGCTACAGGTGGAGAGAGAGAGTCATAGAGATCAAGTGTATGCGCTCACCACACACCAGCTACAGGTGAGGAGAGAGAGTCATA
This sequence comes from Oxygymnocypris stewartii, assembly GCA_003573665.1. Taxonomy (NCBI): domain Eukaryota; kingdom Metazoa; phylum Chordata; class Actinopteri; order Cypriniformes; family Cyprinidae; genus Oxygymnocypris; species Oxygymnocypris stewartii. The sequence continues at coordinate 22,762 of QVTF01006710.1, forward strand.
GAGCCAATCAAGTGTATGCGCTCACCACACACCAGCTACAGGAGGAGAGAGAGTCATAGAGACAATCAAGTGTATGCGCTCACCACACACCAGCTACAGGTGAGAGAGAGAGTCATAGAGCCAATCAAGTGTATGCGCTCACCACACACCAGCTACAGGTGGAGAGGAGAGAGAGTCATAGAGACAATCAAGTGTATGCGCTCACCACACACCAGCTACAGGTGGAGAGGAGAGAGAGTCATAGAGCCAATCAAGTGTATGCGCTCACCACACACCAGCTACAGGTGGAGAGGAGAGAGAGTCATAGAGACAATCAAGTGTATGCGCTCACCACACACCAGCTACAGGTGGAGAGGAGAGAGAGTCATAGACAATCAAGTGTATGCTCACCACACACCAGCTACAGGTGGAGAGAGAGAGTCATAGAGCAATCAAGTGTATGCTCACCACACACCAGCTACAGGTGGAAAGGAGAGAGAGACATAGAGACAATCAAGTGTATGCGCTCACCACACACCAGCTACAGGTGGAGAGGAGAGAGAGTCATAGAGACAATCAAGTGTATGCGCTCACCACACACCAGCTACAGGTGGAGAGGAGAGAGAGTCATAGAGACAATCAAGTGTATGCGCTCACCACACACCAGCTACAGGTGGAGAGGAGAGAGAGTCATAGAGATCAAGTGTATGCTCTCACCACACACCAGCTACAGGTGGAGAGGAGAGAGAGTCATAGAGCCAATCAAGTGTATGCGCTCACCACACACCAGCTACAGGTGGAGAGGAGAGAGAGTCATAGAGACAATCAAGTGTATGCGCTCACCACACACCAGCTACAGGTGGAGAGAGAGAGAGTCATAGAGCCAATCAAGTGTATGCGCTCACCACACACCAGCTACAGGTGGAGAGGAGAGAGAGTCATAGAGACAATCAAGTGTATGCGCTCACCACACACCAGCTACAGGTGGAGAGGAGAGAGAGTCATAGAGACAATCAAGTGTATGCTCTCACCACACACCAGCTACAGGTGGAGAGGAGAGAGAGTCATAGAGACAATCAAGTGTATGCTCTCACCACACACCAGCTACAGGTGGAGAGGAGAGAGAGTCATAGAGACAATCAAGTGTATGCGCTCACCACACACCAGCTACAGGTGGAGAGAGAGTGTCATAGAGTCAATCAAGTGTATGCTCTCACCACACACCAGCTACAGGGAGAGAGGAGAGAGAGTCATAGAGACAATCAAGTGTATGCTCTCACCACACACCAGCTACAGGTGGAGAGGAGAGAGAGTCATAGAGCCAATCAAGTGGATGGGGATTATTAGGAGGCCATGATTGACAAGGGCCAGTGGGGGAATTTGGCCAGGACACCGGGGTTACACCCCTACTCTTTACGAGAAGTGCCATGGGATTTTTTAATGACCACAGAGAGTCAGGACCTCGGTTTAACGTCTCATCCGAAAGACGGTGCTTTTTGACAGTATAGTGTCCCCGTCACTACACTGGGGCTTAGGACCCACACAGACACAGGGTGAGCACCCCCTGCTGGTCTCACTAACACCTCTTCCAGCAGCAACCTAGTTTTCCCAGGAGTCTCCCATCCAGGTACTGACCAGCTCAACCCTGCTTAGCTTCAGTGGGAACCAGTCTTGGGCTGCAGGGTGTATGGCTGTGGAAAAATCTTGAAAAATCTACTTATGAACTGATGAGTTGAATCAGCTGTATTTGATTAGGAAGACATTCAAAATGTGCATTGTTAAGAGGCTCTTGGAAAAAGGTTTTAGAAACTAGGCCATGGCAATGAAAACACTTTTTTGATAAACATGATGACTGTGTCGTATATTCACCTGTAGGCGCTTCTGCAGACGTTCATTCTTTTCCGTTTCGGTTATGCGCTGCTCTTCACTGCGGTCTTGATATGTTCCAGTGGATGTAAGCTCAGCACTGGCCTCGGCACTGCTCTCATCATTTTCATCATGGTCATTCTCAGTCTGGGACATCGCCTGGATGTGGACCCCAATTAGCTTACTCTTCAACTCCTCTTTGTCTTCTCCAGGTCTACCTCAACCATAATCGCCTGCCAAGATATTCATACCGAGACTGATAATGTCTTTGTCTGAGGCAAACCGTATGAAACAGATGCAACAGTACATTTACACTCTCACCCTTCTTTGCCATTTCCTGGCTTCATCCTCTTTCTTCTTTTTGGCATCTTCCAAAAGAGTGATCTGGGATGTCAGCTCGGCCAACTCTGTTGCCTTTAGATATACATATTAATTCCATATAAATAAAACAGTGTTTCAGGCAGAGGGTGAAAATAAGTACTACAGAAATGTACAGGATGAGAAAAAATAAGGTGTTTTTAGAACTTTAAATAATGTGAATGTATATAGGTGACTTCTAAATAAAACAATTAACTTGTGAATGGGCACAATATGGGCACATTAAGACAGAAAGTGGGAGTGTACATTGTCCACTGTATGGAAAATAGCAGAGTGTACATACTTAATTTCTACTTTAGAGAGAAGAAAAATAGTAATATGTATTTGGAATGTCATTATAGTGAGTAATGACAGAATTTTGTCATTCTGAATAATGCTATATTTGCTTCTCAAGAAGAAAGAAATGTGCACATGTTGGAATGATGTGAGGGTGAGTAGATGAACTAACCATGTAAGATCATAATATATCTCTAAAAGGTTTTGAGTACTTATGTTTTAATACCAGATTCTCCTGGCTCTTCATCTGGTTTTCAGATTGCTGCAGTAATGCTGACTTGAATTCTTCTGCAATCCTACGGTCTTTCTCCAGTCGCTCGGCTTCTTCCTGCGCACATTTCCTCTCCCGCTCCAGCCCCAACGCCCGCTTGGTCTGCTCTTCAAGTTCTGGACGACACGACTATAATGTTACACAAATCAACTTTTCTGAAAAGTAAAATTTGATTTAAATATTTAAGGTGTCTCTGTTTGTTTGAGCATCCAGCCTTTCAAAGTAACAATGTCTCAACCTATAGCTTCAGCTTGTGGCAGGATTATGTGACTAATTGCAGACAGTGTATTTAGGAAACCTATTCAAGAACAGCCACCAGTTTGCCAATTATATTTGGTAATGTTAGTTGAGAGGAAATTACACATTTACTAAACCCATAAACTATTATTGTGACATTTGTACTAATAGGTAGACATTTGTAGTTCCAACCCTCTTGAGCTTTTTTGGTATGCTCTTCAATTTGTCGAAGTCTTTCCATGAGCTCCATCGTCTCTCTTGCAATCTTCTCCGTTTCTTTCTCTGCATTTTCTCTTCTTTTTTTCTCATTTTCCAGAAGTGTTCTAAAATTAAAATGCATTAAAAACATTGTCAAATACAAATGTTACTTTCAAGAAGATTTTGAATAAAAATGTCTCCGTTACTTATGTACTCCTGATTTCTCGAGTAGGAAATGAGACTCTGCATCAGTAACTGACACTATAGAAACAGCCTAAACATCTGAAGCCTGTACATGATCATACCTATTCATAGGCTGATGGCACTAGCATCAACCCACCACATCCCAAGGATCACCTTAGATTTCCATAAAGAAAGTCATAGCAGTAACGAAAGAGCATGGCCAAATTATAGAGCATCTCATTCCCTACTCAGGGAACCAGGATAAGATATGTAAATGAGACATTCCCTTTCATATGTTCACTCGATGCTGTGTAGTAGGCAGGTAGATTATATATATATATATATATAGCTCATGTCGTCACTCCTTCTATGGTTCAAAAATACACATTTGACAGAAATTCCCACACTGTCAAATGAACTGAAAGAGAGATGGTTTTGGTCAACCAAGCTACCATTTAGACCCATATGAAAATATTTAATCATCTGACAGTGTAAGAGTAAACCTCTTTTTATTTTCCTGCAATGTCTGGTTGTGGCTTGCATCAAGTTCAAGACACTGGAGCTGCCTCTGTTCCTTGCAGGTGGGATGATCTTCCCACCCTCATCCGGAATGACAATATTTAAGAGACAGCTGAAAACTTGTCTCTTCCGTGAGCACTTAACCTTTTATGGCTTGTACTTTCTTAATAGTGTCTGAAAGTTTGTATTATGAGCAAGGGCGTACATTTAGTCTAAACGTAGGGGGGGGGGGGGGGCAATAAACAAAATTTCTCAAGATCAAATTTGAAGGGGGGACAAATTATACAGCTAAATTGTACTTGTAAGGATAAGTATAAACACAAGAAAGCCTTTCTACTATTAGTGTAGCATGGAG
>QVTF01006713.1:0-26936 GCA_003573665.1 Oxygymnocypris stewartii
CTTCTCTCCTCTCTCGCTCCCTCGCTCTCCCTCTCGCTCCCTCTCTATCTCGAGATTATTTATCCTCTGGGAAGAGACTCAATAATTCATGATGGTTTAAATACTTTTAGAGTTACGATGTATTTAGCTGATATTCTAAACCATTTATAAAACAGTGCATAGATAAGTGGATTCATGCAGGAATTCATGTACAAAATCCAGCATGTTACATTAAGTTCAACTGATTCTGTTGACTCATTTCCTTCAGTAAGGGCAATTATATAGTATGGTATCCAACACATGAAGAAAACGGCAACAACAATACCTAGAGTTTTTCCTGCTTTTCTTTGTGACCTGCTGGCACCTGAGACAGAATATACACCTTGGCCTGATATTTTGCAACACAGAAGATTTTCACATATATAGACATGATTACAAAAGAAGGGGCAACAAAAGTGACTATGAGGTCTGTGATAAAATGCTCAAACTTAAAAGCAATTTTGCATCTCTGAGTAAACATAGTATCATTTAAGATAATGACAGAATAAATGGCGCAACACAACCAGTTTATAATAATCCAAAAAACAACTTTATCAGTCGTGACCCTTATTGTGTATCTCAAAGGGTCACTCACAGCAATGTAACGATCTACAGATATAAAAAACAAATTACCAAGAGATGCTGTAACAACCATAAAAATAATAAATAAAAATAAAGAACAAAATGTCTCCAAAGTACCAACATGATTCTATGAATCTGATGCCCATGAAAGGTATAACTATCAGTCCCACAATCAGGTCGGCCACAGCCAGAGAGAGAATGATCAGGTTGGTTGGAGTGTGCAGCTGCTTGAAGTGAGAGATGGAGATGATCACCAGCAGATTTAGAAACACAGTGAACACTGATAATAAAGAAATAAAAATGTACAAAAGGATGTACTCCACTTTAGGTTTGATTTCTTTGAAACACGAATTGTTGTTTGCAAAGCAATACTGGATTTCTTGACTGTTGTCCTCCATGATGCTCTAGTCAAATATTTTCACAATTGATTTATCCTCATTTGTAGCCTGCCCCTGTTGTTTACTGCATTCAAAGTTGCCACTTCAAAGCTGAGGTACAATGTTTCAGCTGTCAGTTAGACTTTCTGCTTTCTATCACTGATTGTGCTCTAATTTATATGTACAGAAAAAAACAGGGACATCCCATTAATGTGAGGCTGCATTATACTGCATTAAACCCACCTACTAATTAAATATTCAAAGCATTCAGTGATGAATTGGATGGCGTCTGTAATAAAATATTTGTGAGTGTGAAATATTTCATCAAATAAATAAAAAATCGTAGTTTTAGGGGTGTGATATTCAAATGACGATTGTTTTCTGCAGTACAAATGTTTCATAAATCACACGTGAACTCTGTCGTAAGTTGATTTATGCACACGGATCTGTGCTCGTTTCTATGTTCGATTGATTAATGAGCCCCACCACAGCGTCTCCCTGATATGGCTGCATCAACACTGCTGCGGTTACTGAAACCACGCCTTCTTTCTTTGCGTGCACATTTGGGTAGCATTATGCAAATATTTCCACATCGTGAGGTAGACGTGTGGGGATGCGTTTGAATTAGTTTTTTTAGCCCGGTCTGGATCAGCCTTGTTTTTAAGATAGAATAAACCCTTTTGTGGGAGACTTTGAGCTTTGTAACTCTGCAGATCTTATACATGTACAAACAGCTACATACCACACTAAAAATCGAAATCGTATCATATGACCCTTGAATCCTTGACCCCTTTAACTGAAATCAATAGTTGAATAAACTGTTTGAATAGTGAATTTGTCAATCAGCCAATATTACAATATAACCTACAACAGTGAATGGGCCCTATGATTTCCGCAAAGCGGAAAACACAGGCGGAATGGTGGAATTAATTCATAAAAAACTGAATTTACTGTATAATCTGAATGTAACATAATTTGCCAAATTGGATTGATACACCAAAACTAGGTCAATACACTTAAATAAAAACGCAATATGGACTAGTGTCTGTGAATAATAATCCACAAAAATAAATTTAATTAATTCTGCATGTCTGCATGTCTCTGTGTGAATGAATGGTGCAGACGCATGGTTTCGTTTACTACACACATACTGAAGCGTGCGTGACGCTCGCAGGTTTTTCAGCCTCTGCCACCCCAATGTGCATACATATGGGCAGTCGTGGCCTAGTGGATAGAGCGTTGGACTTGTAACCCGAGGTTGTGGGTTCGAATCTCATCTCCGGGTAGGAAATGTCCACGACTGAGGTGAGACCCTTGAGCAAGGCACCGAACCTCCAACTGCTCCCTGTGTGCTACAGTGTTGGCTGCCCACTGCTCCAAGTGTGTGCACTTGGATGGGTTAAATGCAGAGAACACATTTCACTGCTGATTATACTCTGTATAACTGTGTATGTGACAAATAAAGCTCATCTGAGCTTAAAAAAAAACATATAACCAATCTCTAGAGCTGCTCTGAGTTACTTTATGAGGATTTTACTATTTCTTTTGAGTAAAACTATTGTCATATCATATACAAACAGAAACCTAAAGGTTTTCACAACAACCTGTCAAAATAAATGTTCAGTTTAACTTGAAGAATATGTGACATAAATATTACTTTATGTAGTAGAACTACTACTAATAAAATGATTTAAAAACATTATTTTAAGGAAAATTTACCATAAAAGATATTTAACAGAATTGATTTCATACAAATAAAACATTTCATAGTTAAAATTAAATTTTGTTAAATTTAATAAATTACTATTTAATAGCTGGTTAATTGCAAGGTTCATGATTTCAATTAATTAGACATGCATTCTGATTAATACAATTTATTTAACCATTAAAACACAGTTTAGAAAACGGGTCTCCAGAAAAATTAACAGAAAAAAACGATAAAAAAAAAACTCAATTTGGGAAAAAATAAAACGTATTTCATAGGGCCTTACAATGACCTCAGTTTCCATAACCTGTGTACCTCAGGTCAGTTTAAAGAAAGTAAATGTAAAGTTAATTGGCCAGCTTCGATGTTTACAGAACCACCCATTAAAGAAAATCTGCTCATCAATTCTTGTTAGAAATCTAGACTGGACTCTTTTAATGAACAGCCCACCAAAACTACTGTCCACAGCAGTATGTTAGAGAAGATAGTTCTGGGGAACTCTCTACTGGAACACTACTGGAACACTACTGGAACACTAGGAACACTACTGGGGAAACAGGGAACATGAAAGGCTTAATAACTATCAGATATATAATGATCACATATAACTCTAATAACACAAATCTTTAGTTATTTCAACCAGTTTCTCTCTTTTATTGTTATCACATGTTTAAGAAACTGGAACCACTGGTCCCACTAGGGCAACAGAAAAAAAACTCAGGGCTTAACGCTAGGAAATCTGTCACTTAAATTAAGATTATCTCTGAAACACCATTTGAACATTACAAAAACTATTATTTTCTTGTCACTCAGTTTGATTTTCCCCATTACACCACATCACAGTTCTTCAGACTTTGCAGCAGACCAAAACAAACTTTAAAAAGACCCTGAAATGTCCATGAAGACACCATATTTTCCACTGTGATTTGCACTAGCGCTATTCAGCAGCATTATTCTTAGTGTCTAAAAATATAGCAATTGTCCTTGCACCAGTTTTCCAGTTCCACTTTGAGTTAATAAATTATTTGAAGCTTTTTTAGATGATATTAAACATTTGAAATCCTCAGATCTGTCACACTGATATAGTCATTAGATACCCTACCTAAACATTTTAAAACTATATGTGTAACATAGAGATTATTCTTCACAATGAAGATTACATAGAACCCAAACTATTCTGTTTGGAAACAGATGAGCTTGAGGCTGTAATTCACTCAAAAATGTAAAATATTATATAATTTACCCAAACTTATGTCATTTCAAACCTGTATGCATTTCTTTCTTTTGTGGAAAACACAAAATATATTAAATAGATATATTTTAAGGAATGCTGAGATATTTTTCAAAATATGTTTTGTATTCCACTGAAGAAATTATGTCTACATTTTGCAACAGCATCAGGGTGAATTTTTTTTGCATGAACAATTTCCCTCTAATGTGTGCATTACAGAGGCTTTACAGCCATGCAATACCATAAGATTAGCATGAAGTCATTTCTCTTGCATGAAAAGATTGAAATATTCTGATGAAGGTTCAAATATTTTCAGAGTCAAAATGTATTTTGCTGATATTCGAAACCATCTATAAAACATTGCATAAATAAGTGGATTCAAGCATGAATTCATGCATAAAATCCAATACATTATATTAATTACAAGAGAGTCACCTGTGTTTTGCCAAAGTGCAAGAGCAGCTATATAATATGGTATCCAACCAAGAAGATAAACTATGATAACAACCCCCAAGGTTCTTGCAGCCTTTTTTTCTGATTTGGCTTTTTTATCTGAGAGTGAATTTATATGCTTAGCTTGATGGTTTGCTATGAAGCAGATTTTCATATATAAAGAAATGATTAAACAACATGGTGTTACAAAAGTAACTATAACATCTGTTATGATATATTCCAGCTTAATAAAAAGTAAACATTCACCAACACATGTATGATTTTTCTCTGGATAGAGTATAGACTCATACAAAAGAAAAAAAGAATATATGCATGCAAATACCCAGTTTACAACAATAGAAAGAACTGCTCTGTTAGCATTGACCCTTGCTGGATATTGCAAAGGGTCATTCACAGCAATGTAACGATCCACAGATATAATAATCAAATTACCAAGAGATGCCGCAACAACCACATAGAGAATAAAAGGAAATATTGAACAAAATATTTCTCCAAAGTACCAACATGGCTCAATCAATTTGATGCCCTGTACGGGCATAATAATCAGTCCCACGATCAGATCAGCCACTGCCAGAGAGAGGATCAGCACATTGGTTGGAGTGTGGAGCTGTTTGAAGTGAGTGATGGAAATGATCACCAACAAGTTCAGAAACACAGTAAATATTGATATTGTAGAAATGAATATGTACACAAAAATGTACTCGGCTCCAGGTTTTACATTTTTGGTACAAGACAAATTGTTATTCGGAAAGCAGTATTGGATTGTATCATTGTCCGTATTTGTCACTCCCCAGATAGACATTTTGGCGATAGCACAATACAGAGTAGACTCTGTACTTCATCAGAGAACTATTCCAAATCTGTTCAAGGATGCGTGTCAGTTTGGCCTCCTGGAGCTTGTCACTGACATGACTCTATTTTATACTTGCAGAAAGAGTATCGACCACCCATTCAGAATGAGATTTGATTATTCAATTTTTGACCCACCTACTATTTAAATATTCATAGACCAGATTAATCTGATTTAAACAGTTTGTAATTCAAACTAATCCAATAATATTGTCAAGACCTAGAATAGCTCAGAGCTTCTTTTACAGTTACATTTTACAAATTAGGATATCTGTACTGACCCACCTAATGTAGATTTGATATAAGTTACTTTTAGAACAACTGCCCTACATTCAAACATTTATGCACTCAAACATTTATGCATGTTAATACACAATAACATTGAAAGCTAGAAGCGTTGGACATTAAATAGTTTTGACATGTCCTTGGAAAATCATTGGACAAGTAAAATTTGCACAAAATTATATTACATATTCATATATTCAGATGCACCGATAGCAATTTTCTCGGCCGATTCCAATTTCCAATCGGGACCCACCGCTGCCGAGGCACGGAGGCGAATGAAATCATGGGGTTCGCAGTTGGATATGGCCGATGAGTTAGAGAGGGACTGCCCCTTTTCGTGCGCGTCGTCCGAGAATGAGAGTGAGCTGCTGGATTGTGACGGCGCGATCTTTCTGACATCATCAGATTCAGCGGCTAGTGCTCTGCTGGGTTATGCCCAGGAAGAGCAGGAGATGTTTGAGGAAGAGGAAGTTGAGACTGAACCCTCTCAATCCTCCTGCACTGCATATGAACGAGTTATTGGAGATTATGGATCATAAAAATAAATCTTTCTGGCCATAAACCCCCAGCTCGAGCGAGCCTTCCTTTCTTCATAAATCTCGATGTGGAGGTTGAGAAGGAGTGGAAAAAGTAATTTTTTCTCGTATTCATAGGTTTCAGCATACTAGTTATGCTGACATTGAGGGGATGCGTGAAAATGGCTATGGGGGATGTCCCCTGTGCAAGAGATGATAGCCAGCTTATCTCTCTGTGGGCGAGACATCCTCTCTCAAGGCTTCCTCCTTGCCATCTAAGCCCCTGAATCTTGCTTAAATGGCAGGGCATATGCAGCAGCAGGTCAGACCATTGCTTCGTTGCACACTAAGGCGTACCAGACTGATCTGCTGAAAGACCTGGATAAGGTTCTATAAAGTCCGGGTCTGAGCCCGAACAACCAGCGGTCCTAGCCCATCTCGGTCTGAGGATCAGAGATGGGCTCAGAAGGCTAGTCTCGCGACTCACGCCCCTCCCCCGCCTGCGGCTAGGGTGAGAGAGAGGCGCGGGTCAGAGAGAGGCAAGCCCTCTTATTCCTCTCTAATTCCCCTGTAACCACCGTAAACTCCACCTGACCGAGGTTAGGTGGAAATTTCCTGCTAAGCCAGGACAAAAAAAAAAAAAAAGGTGAGTTCCCTCTCATTCTGAGGAATGAGTTCTCCGCTCTCCAGAGCTCGTTGTCGGTAGAGCTAGCATTGCTCCCCTCACCTAGAGGGTCACCTATGAGCATGCCGCTCCCTTCTGAGCGTCTGAGTTCCCTCTCATTCTGAGGAATGAGTTCTCCGCTCTCCAGAGCTCGCTGTCGGTAGAGCTAGCATTGCTCCCCTCACCTAGAGGGTCACCTATGAGCATGCCGCTCCCTTCTGAGCGTCTGAGTTCCCTCTCATTCTGAGGAATGAATTCTCCGCTCTCCAGAGCTCGTTGTCGGTGGTAGAGCTAGCATTGCTCCCCTCACCTAAAGGGTCACCTGTGAGCATGCCGCTCCCTTCTGAGCGTCTGAGTTCCCTCTCATTCCTCAGAATGAGTTCTCGGCTCTCCAGAGCTCGTTGTCGGTAGAGCTAGCATTGCTCCCCTAACCTAGAAGGTCACCTATGAGCATGCCGCTCCCTTCTGAGCGTCTGAGTTCCCTCTCATTCCTCAGAATGAGTTCTCCGCTCTCCAGAGGGTTGTCCTATTCTCTTATCACGGTCTTGCACAGACCGATCGTTTAGTGTCTTTGAACCTCAATATCGTCATGAGCCGCAGGGTTTCATTTGGTTTTGTCAATGCAAGTTTTTTTTTCTCAAAGGTGTGAGTACCATTGATTTACATTATTTTACTGACAGACTGCAATGGTTTGAGTTAAAAATCTCTGTGTTCTACCTACTAAGTCACCTACATCTTGGATGCCCTTTGGGTAAGCAGATAAACATAAAATTTTCATTTTTGGGTGAACTATCCCTTTAAGAGCAAGTTGCGCTCGCGCCATGACTGATTAAGGCGCACAGACTGAATGCGTCTCCAGAGTGGAAACAGATCTGGCTCATGCGCGAGCAAATAGTTAGGCTAATTCTGATACATGCAATGACTATCCATTATGACATGTATGACATTTTTATATTTATGTAGCCTACACAATAATATTATTTTACACTGTAATCCTTTAATTTTTTATATTTGGAATGTTAGTGTGCTGCTGCATGTCGCTGTGTTTAATAAGCAAAGTGAACGCGTGTTGTAGACCCACCCAGAGGCATATTTTCTACTAATGTGCTTTATAAATAATAATAAACAATTGCGCCATTGACTTTAGACTAGGTTTGAGTTGATCTATGGTGCAGTCTATTTTCAGTTCCTCAAAATAGCAACATGCCAACAATGTGCATGCCCATGGGCGCACAAATGGGCGCAAATGCATTTGCTGTTTAAACAACGTGGCGCAGGATGGGAAAATGAGAACTGCGTCGGGCTGAAACTAGCAAAAACACTTGTGCCACGCCTTTCGCCGGGTGTATGAGAGGGCCCAATAAATGTCATAGATTTTATATAATAATTATAAAATTAAAGGACATAATTATGTTAAATACATTATATTATTAATAGTATTAGTTTTAATGTTAATTATTATTATGTTGATGTATTATTTTCTATGTTCACTTTGTAAAGCACTTTGGGCAACTTAGTTGTATGTATACAGTGCAATATAAATAAAATAAGACATAAAGATTAATCCCCTATAATATTTACAACTGAAAATTGTCATTTTTAAACCTATTAGCAGTTAGTCTCAGCCTCAGACGTCACGTCCACGGACCGTTGGCTAAACGTCTAATGCATATGGCACACTTATCTGGAAACACTTCAGGAGTGTCGAAGTCATCGTCGGATTGGTTGAATTATACAGGATTTCTGGGAGGCGTGTGTGTTGCGTTCTTTAACGTTCCGCCTAGGAAACAAAAATGACGTGGCACCAAACCCCGTCATGAAAGAAGAAAGCTTTTGTGCTTACAGATGTGACGACGAATGCTTATCACGGTCAACTAAATGCTGGATTTTCAAAATTATGTGAAAAATGTACAGTTCGCGGCATAGAATCTTTAAAATAGTAAAATAGTCCAAGAGTTTCACACACTGGTCTGTTTTTATGTCGACATTTCCACACCCCTAAACATGATGCTGAACGAAACTAACTGTGATTGGTTGTTTGAGATGTCGGTCAAACGGCCTCATGGGCAGGCCTTGGCCAATGAAAGCTGCCATCTATTCCAGACCTGGAAGGTCTGGCTACACGAGGCTAATTAGCAGTTACAATTGCTGGACAATTACTTGGACATCCTCCAAAAAACTACACAATTTTTGAGTAAAAACATTAATAAACAGAGTAAAATTATATTTGTTTAAAAAAACTAAACAATTATTTTGTTACAAAATTACATTTTGTTGCCTGAGGTCTCTAGAGATCCAAAAGACCAAATGTGCACAATTACATTTTGTTTCCTGGGGTCTCTAGAGACCCAAAAGACCATAAGTACACAACCCAAAATGATGACCGCACTTAAGCGACATACACATATGTTAATTTAATAAACTTGTACAAGAGACGAAAATGTCCAATATTTACTTGTATGATATAAGAATATCATACAAATCAACTGGATGAAATATTCTTATGGATGACAACCACGCAGTCAGCTGTGAACGCAGGGCAGCGAAACAGTGGAATCTAACAGTATACAACACAACAGTATGAAGTGTGTAAAACAGCAGTAGATGACTGGTCTAAAAAAGCAGCCGTAAATACAGGGATACGGAACAACAGCTAGCGTTCTTAGGCCACACCTCCTAGGTGAAATTTGTAGGCTACAGCAGACTCTATGCAAACTGCGCTCGTCAATCCACTCACACACTCTCCAGGAAAAAGCAAACAGGGGATCGATAGCGAAGAAGACTATAACTGACCACAGAGTATGAACACATGTTAGAGGAGTCACACGCAATGCTTTAAACAGGATCTTTTAAAACCGTGAAGACCAATGTGCTTCAATCAATGAGCCACACAGGTGTGCTTAATGACACAACGCAACGACGCCAGTGGGTGTGTCTTGCCATTGGGGATATACCAAAACATTACGAGAAAAAAAAAAAACAACTAAACCTGTCACACTTAAAAACCAGTGTCAGTCAACAATCATGGGAGGGGCTTGTGCAGAATTACATCACTCTGCCAAGAATCTGAGAATAGCTTGACTGTAAACAGTTACGAAAGAAAAGTGCATGTGTATCAGTATTGGATTCGGTCTTGTGACAGCAGCCTTTAATAAAACTGTGCTGTCTGTCATTAATGTTAATCAAACAACAAACGACAGAGGAAATCCCTCACTGCTCTTGACTAAATAGCCTAATGTTTTGTTGAAGAACTTTAATATGTTAATTTACACTTTATTCGATTTCTATAGCCTATTTAGAAAATGTAGTTAATATTTGCATCATTAATGATTTCTTATCCACTCGCCACCCACCCACAAATAATCAGAATGCATTTTTTTATTACCCGACCCACCTGACCCGCAGATCATCCGCAGCGCCTGCGGATATAACCGCCATCCGCACATCACTAGTACACACACTGCGGAGACACATTTCAGTTCAAACAACATGTAAAAGTTAATTTTGCATCCCATAAATGATCCCTTTAAAAGGTGTGCACTAAAATACTTCTTGATGTTCACGCATGTTTATTTCATGTATTATCACGTGCCACTTGAACTCAGGCACTATAGCGATCTGTCACAACACATTAAAGAGCCACAAACGGTATTTATTGTTTGATATTCTTAAAACAATACAAAATCTAAAAGCTAAAACTTTGTTTCATATCAAAAGTAACCTGCTCTGTCTTGTCTGTCACCATGTTGTTAGTGTCCTTTTTGCTCCACAATGTATTTTTACTGCATGAGAACATAACATGTGGCGTCAGAGCGGCATGGCTTGTCAAACATAGCGACAGTAACTAAGCTGGGCATGTCTTTGAGAAGGGTCAGTTAAAACACTAGATAATTTATTTGTACTTCTAATAACTTTAATGACACAACTCTGCATTTTTTTGGTATACGTGATCTGCATAAATGCGAAAAAAAAATAATGACCAGTCACTGATACATAATTTCCTTTATATATACCTCATAAAATCTTGATTTTAAAAGAAACAACGCATGTTTGCAGAGGTTCTGTGAATGTTATTTACCCCACTTCATCAGGGAGGAAGAAACAAGAAATATTCCAGATCAGTAATCCAACAAAACACTTATAAACTGGAGAAATAAAGAGAGAGAGAGAGAGGAGATGAAAGAGAAAGAGAGGGAGAGAGAAAGAGAGGAGAGAGGAGAGAGAGGGAGAGAGAGAGAGAGAGAGGAGAGAGAGAGGGAGAGAGAGAGAGAGAGAGAGAGAGAGAGAGAGAAAGAAAGAGGAAGAGAGAGAGAGAGAGAGAGAGAGAGAGAGAGAGAGATTAGATATAGATATAGATAAATAGATATACATATAGATACATAATATATATATATATAGATTATTTATCCTCTGGGAAGAGACTCAATAATTCAGATGATGGTTTAAATACTTTTAGAGTTACGATGTATTTAGCTGATATTCTAAACCATTTATAAAACAGTGCATAGATAAGTGGATTCATGCAGGAATTCATGTACAAAATCCAGCATGTTACATTAAGTTCAACTGATTCTGTTGACTCATTTCCTTCAGTAAGGGCAATTATATAGTATGGTATCCAACACATGAAGAAAACGGCAACAACAATCCCCAGAGTTTTTCCTGCTTTTCTTTGTGACCTGCTGGCACCTGAGACAGAATATACAACCTTGGCCTGATATTTTGCAACACAGAAGATTTTCACATATATAGACATGATTACAAAAGAAGGGGCAACAAAAGTGACTATGAGGTCTGTGACAAAATGCTCAAACTTAAAAGACACTCTACATTCTCCATAACACCCATTTTGCATCTCTGAGTAGAACATAGTATCATTTAAGATAATGACAGAATAAATGGCGCAACACAACCAGTTTATAATAATCCAAAAAACAACTTTATCAGTCGTGACCCTTATTGTGTATCTCAAAGGGTCACTCACAGCAATGTAACGATCTACAGATATAAAAAACAAATTACCAAGAGATGCTGTAACAACCATAAAAATAATAAATAAAAATAAAGAACAAAATGTCTCTCCAAAGTACCAACATGATTCTATGAATCTGATGCCCATGAAAGGTATAACTATCAGTCCCACAATCAGGTCGGCCACAGCCAGAGAGAGAATGATCAGGTTGGTTGGAGTGTGCAGCTGCTTGAAGTGAGAGATGGAGATGATCACCAGCAGATTTAGAAACACAGTGAACACTGATAATAAAGAAATAAAAATGTACAAAAGGATGTACTCCACTTTAGGTTTGATTTCTTTGAAACACGAATTGTTGTTTGCAAAGCAATACTGGATTTCTTGACTGTTGTCCTCCATGATGCTCTAGTCAAATATTTTCACAATTGATTTATCCTCATTTGTAGCCTGCCCCTGTTGTTTACTGCATTCAAAGTTGCCACTTCAAAGCTGAGGTACAATGTTTCAGCTGTCAGTTAGACTTTCTGCTTTCTATCACTGATTGTGCTCTAATTTATATGTACAGAAAAAAACAGGGACATCCCATTATATGTGAGGCTGCATTATACTGCATTAAACCCACCTACTAATTAAATATTCAAAGCATTCAGTGATGAATTGGATGGCGTCTGTAATAAAATATTTGTGAGTGTGCAAATATTTCATCAAATAAATTTAAAAAATCGTAGTTTTAGGGGTGTGATATTCAAATGACGATTGTTTTCTGCAGTACAAATGTTTCATAAATCACACGTGAACTCTGTCGTAAGTTGATTTATGCACACGGATCTGTGCTCGTTTCTATGTTCGATTGATTAATGAGCCCCACCACAGCGTCTCCCTGACATGGCTGCATCAACACTGCTGCGGTTACTGAAACCACGCCTTCTTTCTTTGCGTGCACATTTGGGTAGCATTATGCAAATATTTCCACATCGTGAGGTAGACGTGTGGGGATGCGTTTGAATTAGTTTTTTTAGCCCGGTCTGGATCAGCCTTGTTTTTAAGATAGAATAAACCCTTTTGTGGGAGACTTTGAGCTTTGTAACTCTGCAGATCTTATACATGTACAAACAGCTACATACCACACTAAATAAATCGAAATCGCATCATATGACCCTTGAATCCTTGACCCCTTTAACTGAAATCAACGGCTTGAATAAACTGTTTGAATAGTGAATTTGTCAATCAGCCAATATTACAATATAACCTACAACAGTGAATGGGCCCTATGATTTCCGCAAAGCGGAAAACAAAGGCGGAATGGTGGAATTAATTCATAAAAAACTGAATTTACTGTATAATCCTGAATGTAACATAATTTGCCAAACATTGGATTGATACACCAAAACTAGGTCAATACACTTAAATAAAAACGCAATATGGACTAGTGTCTGTGAATAATAATCCACAAAAATAAAATTTAAATATTCATTCTGCATGTCTCTGTTTAAATGAATGGTGCAGATGCATGGTTTCGTTTACTACACACATACTGAAGCGTGCGTGACGCTCGCAGGTTTTTCAGCCTCTGCCACCCCAATATGCATGCATATGGGCAGTCGTGGCCTAGTGGATAGAGCGTTGGACTTGTAACCCGAGGTTGTGGGTTCGAATCTCATCTCCGGTAGGAAATGTCCACGACTGAGGTGAGACCCTTGAGCAAGGCACCGAACCTCCAACTGCTCCTCGTGTGCTACAGTGTTGGCTGCCCACTGCTCCAAGTGTGTGCACTTGGATGGGTTAAATGCAGAGAACACATTTCACTGCTGATTATACTCTGTATAACTGTGTATGTGACAAATAAAGCTCATCTGAGCTTAAAAAAAAAACCTGAACATATAACCAATCTCTAGAGCTGCTCTGAGTTACTTTATGAGGATTTTACTATTTCTTTTGAGTAAAACTATTGTCATATCATATACAAACAGAAACCTAAAGGTTTTCACAACAACCTGTCAAAATAAAAGTTCAGTTTAACTTGAAGAATATGTGACATATGTGAAATATTACTTTATATAGTAGAACTACTACTAATAAAATGATTTAAAAACATTATTTGTAAGGAAAATTTACCATAAAAGATATTTAACAGAATTGATTTACCATAAAATAAA
Organism: Oxygymnocypris stewartii; assembly: GCA_003573665.1. NCBI lineage: Eukaryota > Metazoa > Chordata > Actinopteri > Cypriniformes > Cyprinidae > Oxygymnocypris > Oxygymnocypris stewartii. Next base: position 13,808 of record QVTF01006713.1, read on the forward strand.
ACATTTGTTAAAATGTTTAATAAATTACTATTTAATAGCTGGTTAATTGCAAGGTTCATGATTTCAATTAATTAGACATGCATTCTGATTAATACAATTTTATTTAACCATTAAAACACAGTTTAGAAAACGGGTCTCCAGAAAAATGTAAACAGAAAAAAACAGATTAAAAAAAAAAAAAACTCAATTTGGGAAAAAATAAAACGTATTTCATAGGGCCTTACAATGACCTCAGTTTCCATAACCTGTGTACCTCAGGTCAGTTTAAAGAAGTAAATGTAAAGTTAATTGGCCAGCTTCGATGTTTACAGAACCACCCATTGAAAGAAAATCTGCTCATCAATTCTTGTTAGAAATCTAGACTGGGCTCTTTTAATGAACAGCCCACCAAAACTACTGTCCACAGCAGTATGTTAGAGAAGATAGTTCTGGGGAACTCTCTACTGGAACACTACTGGAACACTAGGAACACTACTGGGGAAACAGGGAACATGAAAGGCTTAATAACTATCAGATATATAATGATCACATATAACTCTAATAACACTAATCTTTAGTTATTTCAACCAGTTTCTCTCTTTTATTGTTATCACATGTTTAAGAAACTGGAACCACTGGTCCCACTAGGGCAACAGAAAAAAAAACTCAGGGCTTAACGCTAGGAAATCTGTCACTTAAATTTAAGATTATCTCTGAAACACCATTTGAACATTACAAAAACGATTAGATTTTCTTGTCACTCAGTTTGATTTTCCCCATTACACCACATCACAGTTCTTCAGCCTTTGCAGCAGACCAAAACAAACTTTAAAAAGACCCTGAAAATGTCCATGAAGACACCATATTTTCCACTGTGATTTGCACTAGCGCTATTCAGCAGCATTATTCTTAGTGTCTAAAAATATAGCAATTGTCCTTTCACCAGTTTTCCACTTTGAGTTAATAAATTATTTGAAGCTTTTTTAGATGATATTAAACATTTGAAATCCTCAGATCTGTCACACTGATATAGTCATTAGATACCCTACCTAAACATTTTAAAACTATATGTGTAACATAGAGATTATTCTTCACAATGAAGATTACATAGAACCCAAACTATTCTGTTTGGAAACAGATGAGCTTGAGGCTATAATTCACTCAAAAATGTAAAATATTATATAATTTACCCAAACTTATGTCATTTCAAACCTGTATGCATTTCTTTCTTTTGTGGAAAACAATTGATATATTTTAAGGAATGCTGAGATATTTTTCAAAATATGTTTTGTATTCCACTGAAGAAAGTATGTCTACATTTTGCAACAGCATCAGGGTGAATTTTTTTAGCATGAACAATTTCCCTCTAATGTGTGCATTACAGAGGCTTTACAGCCGTGCAATACCATAAGACCATAATTATACCCTGTATGATTGTGTATGTGACAAATAATAAAGAACCTTGAAGATTAGCATGAAGTCATTTCTCTTGCATGAAAAGATTGAAATATTCTGATGAAGGTTCAAATATTTTCAGAGTCAAAATGTATTTTGCTGATATTCGAAACCATCTATAAAACATTGCATAAATAAGTGGATTCAAGCATGAATTCATGCATAAAATCCAATACATTATATTAATTACAAGAGAGTCACCTGTGTTTTGCCAAAGCGCAAGAGCAGCTATATAATATGGTATCCAACAAAGAAGATAAACTATGACAACAACCCCCAAGGTTCTTGCAGCCTTTTTTTCTGATTTGGCTTTTTTATCTGAGAGTGAATTTATATGCTTAGCTTGATGGTTTGCTATGAAGCAGATTTTCATATATAAAGAAATGATTAAACAACATGGTGTTACTAAAGTAACTATGACATCTGTTGATATATTCCAGCTTAATTAAAAGTATACATTCACCAACACATGTATGATTTTTCTCTGGATAGAGTATAGACTCATACAAAAGAAAAAAAGAATATATGCATGAAAATACCCAGTTTACAACAATAGAAAGAACTGCTCTGTTAGCATTGACCCTTGCTGGATATTGCAAAGGGTCATTCACAGCAATGTAACGATCCACAGATATAATAATCAAATTACCAAGAGATGCCGTAACAACCACATAGAGAATAAAATGAAATATTGAACAAAATATTTCTCCAAAGTACCAACATGGCTCAATCAATTTGATGCCCTGTACGGGCATAATAATCAGTCCCACGATCAGATCAGCCACTGCCAGAGAGAGGATCAGCACATTGGTTGGAGTGTGGAGCTGTTTGAAGTGAGCGATGGAAATGATCACCAACAAGTTCAGAAACACAGTAAATATTGATATTGTAGAAATGAATATGTACACAAAAATGTACTCGGCTCGAGGTTTTACATTTTTGGTACAAGAAAAATTGTTATTCGGAAAGCAGTATTGAATTGTTTCATTGTCCGTATTTGTCACTCGCCAGATAGACATTTTGGCGATAGCACAATACAGAGTAGACTCTGTACTTCATCAGAGAACTATTCCAAATCTGTTCAAGGATGCGTGTCAGTTTGGCCTCCTGGAGCTTGTCACTGACATGACTCTATTTTATACTTGCAGAAAGAGTATCGACCACCCATTCAGAATGAGATTTGATTATTCACTTTTTGACCCACCTACTATTTAAATATTCATATCCAGATTAATCTGATTTAAACAGTTTGTAATTCAAACTAATCCAATAATATTGTCAAGACCTAGAATAGCTCAGAGCTTCTTTAACAGTTATATTTGACAAATTAGGATATCTGTACTGACCCACCTAATGTAGGTTTGATATAAGTTACTTTTAGAACAACTGCCCTACATTCAAACATTTATGCACTCAAACATTTATGCACTCAAACATTTATGCGTGTTAATACACAATAACATTGAAAGCTAGAAGCGTTGGACATTAAACAGTTTTGACATGTCCTTGGAAAATCATTGGACAAGTAAAATTTGCACAAAATTATATTACATATTCATACAGTATATTCAGATGCACCGATTGCAATTTTCTCTGCCGATTTCCGATTTTTTTGGAAGTCTGAAATGCAGATACCGATTTTTGCCGATTCCGATTTCTTTCTAAGAACTATAATTGACAGCATATACAAACAAATATCTATGAAAATATCAACGAAAAAATATTAAAATAATAAAATCAATTATTACCATTCAACCGATTCATTCAAACAGCTGATTAATTCAGAAACGAGTCAATTGACTGTCATTATGAATGGGCCACTGAATCAATTGACTCACTCGATTCATTCAAAGAAACGAAACACCGCTGTGTGTTGCTCAGAGACACACAACAGTTCTGATGTGGCTTTGATCGCAACTATTTTCGTCAGCGAAATTGAGCAAAAACAGTCAGTATTTTGTCTAAAATCTAAGTCACTTAATTTCAACCTCTTGTTTAATGAAATACTACTGTATAAAATCAGTGTCACATTGCAATCGTGCTGATATTGTTATTCAGGGAAACATCATGACCATCTAATGTTGCTTACCTAAATCATATTTTGTAAATCTCTTTTATTTCTTTTTCTACCGCAGAATGCACCTATACATTTCTGAGAGTTACTTTGTGTGTGCTGTCTCTCACACACACACTCACTCAGGCTGTGCAAGCCTCATCTGGCACGACATAAATACATTATCAGTCGCCGTTTACACTGAATCCCATTAAAATTAGAATCATTATCACGTGAAAACTACGTGTTTACGTGCGACTACTGTGAGTGTGCGCGTGGCTGTGAAGTCTCTGTCTGCGCCTCTGGCAATAAAAGGTCACCGGCCTTTTTTCTGGATCGGCCGGTCACCGATCCAGGCTGGTCATGCAAGAAATCGGCCGATTCCGATCACTGGCCGGTAAATCAGTGCATCTGTCATGAATCTGGTTGCCCTTCCAACACATTGACGCTTGCACCACACTACTACTGCATGTCACCCACGGACTACATTTCCCATAACCTATTGCACTGACTTCACACAGCTGATCGCACTAATCTAGATCTCTGAGCGTTTTCTCCGTGTGTTTATCCTGTTGACTACCTGGACTGTTTATTCTCATCTGACCGTTTGCTGCCTGCCTCTTTGACCCTGCCTGCCTTTTGGATTTTCTCTCTGTCTGCCACCTGCCCCGACCTTTGCATTATCCCTGCCTATGTACCAGCCTTGCCTACGTTACTCTAGTAACTGTTGACTGAACTTTGCCTGTCTGACCTCCTCCTGCACCTGGATCTCAACGTCCCTGACCCCTCTCATTACAGCATCTCTAATCATTACTGTACATTTTACATTATGATCATACTGTCATCAAACCAAAGAACAAAACAGATACACAAATACAATAAAATGCACGTTTAGAGTGAAGGCAATATGCATGAATGAGAAAAAGCACAGGATGTGCAAATTTAGAGTGATAGAAAGATGCATGAATGAGAAAAAGCACAGGACATCCTTTGTGTTAAAAAGAAAGTTAAACCACGAAAAAGTGAATACATCACTGAATTAACTCACCAAATCCATCAAAGCAGTTTCTGAATCAACTCACTGAATGAACTACAAGTTCCATTTCAATCCACTGGTACTCTATAATAGAGCCATTAGGCCATCTTGTTTGCCACCAATAAAGCAAAATATGTTTTATTCTTGTTATGATGAAGTTCACAAACTGCACAAACAACAGCAAGGGGCTAGTGCAGTTCAACTACACTTTCTCCTGCTTTGAGCTTCATATGCATTTGGCTGCCTCTGAATAAAAATACAATATTGTCTCCCAGAAAACAAAATCTCACTATGCTACCCACTATGTTACCCATTAATGTTTGGTACAGGTGTCCGAACCATGGTCTCCTTACAGCTGATCTCTGTGTGTATGATAGAGAAATTCCTGGTTTGACCCTTACATATTTTCTCCAAATTTCTACAAGAGTTATCAGCTGGTGAAATACCACCAAATGGAGATCATACAACAAGCACATCTAGCCCAGCACATGGCAGTTTTTGATGTCCGGTAAGTTTACTAAATATAGATCATACAAGCTGTCCAATCAGGTTGTGACTGTAGCCTTGTGCCTTTTGTTTTGTATCTTTAGGTTTGTTATAAAAAAATGACTAAGTGACTAACCAGGACTAAGTGTATCATTTTCTTATTTGGTCTGGACCAAAAAAAAACGTGAGAACCAAAATAAATGTAAACACACTCTCAATTGAGAACTAAGATTGCAATAACATGTTGTGGCCATCTAACAAACATATCAATATAGGTACTATACAAACAAAAAAGAGAAAAACAAGCTTAAACTTCACATTTACTAGTTGTAGCTGACATTATTGACATGTGTGTTTATGTACACCGAAATTATGTATTTTTCTTCCAAGTATTCCAAAGTTATTTAAACTATATAATAAACTGTACAAGACAAACATATTGATTTAGTGTAATGATGAGTAACCTACTCCCAATGGGAAGGGATCTCATCTACAATCTCTATAGCTCTGGTTGCATCAGCTCAAGTCAGCTTACATCACACCTCTGATTGTTAGGCTTCAACAGCAAGCTTAATGAGACTACAGATGACAATTGCCTGTGACAAGTGCAAAGAGACTCTCAAGAGAGTTACACATTTTAAGAAAAACAGGGCACGGTAAAAGTGCTGATTGGTCACAAAAGAGTTCACAGAATTATTTCATCATAAGGCAAGCACATAGGACACTAGAGACAAGGCTAAACTGTCCCTCTCATTTTTTTTAGACACTTTTTTTTACATTGAAGGAAAATACATAATTATGGATGCCAAACATTTGTGATAAGTGCTAATAGCCTCTCTAGAGCATTACATGTTTTTGTCAGATAAATAACATGGTCAAAAAAAGGTAAAGGTGTTGATTGGTCACAAGAGAATCATTATGTCATTAGTGCAGAGAACATTGAAGACCAGGTTGACCTTTGACTCTCTTTTCCTTTTAACACATACCTTTATGATGTTTGACAGGTTTACTAAACATTTCGTAGAGATGATGAAGCCGACGATTACCTATTCACCTTCTCTAGGGTTCTCATTCACACAGCATCCACATTACAGGTCTCCCACATCTACTTGCCTATGAATTTCAGTAATTTTTCCACAAATTTCCCAGTTCTAAATTTTTTATGACATAGGTGTACATAAATATCACAGAATCCTGTGTCAGATCTATATGATGAACTAGATTTTAGTCAAGCATACCAAGAATATACACTGATCAGTCACAACATTAAAACTGCTGACAGGTTAAGTGAATGACACTGATTAAATTGTTAGAGTGGCACCTGTCAAGGGGTGGGATATATTATGCAGGAATAAGCAGGAAAATGTGCAGGAGAAAATATCTGATTGACCTTGACAAGGGCCGAATAGTGATGGCAAGACAACTAGGTCAGAGCATTTCCAAAGTGGCAAGACTTGCAGGGTGTTCTCGGTATGCAGTGGTTAGTACCTACCAAAAGTGGTGCAAGGAAAAAAAACTGGTGAACCAGCATCAGGGTCATGGGTGCACAAGGCTCAATGATGCACATGGAAAACTCACAAAGAAGCTACATTAGCTCACATTTCTGAACAGCTTGTTGCTGGCCAGGATAGAAAGGTGTCTGAAAGCATTGCAGTGTTCTGTGTATGGGGAGGTGTAGACACAGACCTGTCAGCGTGGCCATGAGGGCCATGAGGGCTCGACAGTGCGAGCATTGCACTTGAATCTAAAACTAGATGTGCGTGAACTGGAAAACTGGGGTGGCAGGGGTGGATGTGGTCGTAGTGTCAATAGGAAAACTGTTGCTCTCTGAGCTCACTGAGCGCCACTGGTTCGCGCATTGCTTATGATCGGCCAGATTGCGTCATTTGTTCTGAACGTACACGCTCAGACCAAGTACAGGTCAGTGTGGGGTAGGTCTGTGCGCTGTGCCATGCAATGAGAGGTGCCATACTCTCAAGAACTATAACTGTGTCACCTAGATACCTGATTGGGCAGATAGCTGGTCAACTGATAAAAAAATAGGCACATGTATTTTACTATGGCACAGTAATATAGTAATAATTTATTACTTTCTCCTGTTTTACTGTTAAATTCCTCTTTTCCTGATCATTTGGAATGAGGACAAGAAGACAAAAAAAACAAGCAAATGACTTCAAACATCCATTCAATATCTATTATTTCCTGAATATTACTGATGAATTGATCAAAAAGTAGGCTACTGATCACATGTATTTTACTACTATAGTAATGTAGTAATAATGTAGTACTTTCTCATGTTTTATTGTTGGTTTCCTCTTTTCTGATAATTTGGAATGAGGATAAAAAGACAAAAAAAATAAGTTTGCAAATAAGTTCTAACATCAATTTAATATCTACTATTTCCTGAATATTAGGAAATTCAAGAGGGCCGCCACTGATGACGTCATAATATGCCAATTAGATTAGTATATTTACACCCCACATAAACTTTCGATCATGCCCAACATTTTTCCAATTTACAGTAGATCTATATCTTTAAGCCCTTTCAAGCTACAGGCTTTTGAAATCTTAATGTAAAAAAGTAAGTGGTTTTAATGTTGTGGCTGATGAGTGCCAGATCAGTCCCAGTGATCAGATATCATCAGCTATACCATTAATCTTAACATTGTATTAACTAATATTAATGAATGAATGATGCATTTATATAGCACTTTATTGTGCATTGCTGTATACACCCAAAGCGCTTTACAATCATGTCTCTTCCTCAACCACCACCAGTGTGTAATATGAATTTCTCGATTATTCAGAAGACTAAATAATGATTTAAAAACCATTCCAAAGATATCACAAAGAGTGCAATCTATACAATTAAGGACCAGGCTTACTAAACAAATGAGTTGTTAGTAAGCTGTTAGTAAATCTGGCCATACATTTTTTTACAGTTGAGTATAGAGGCACGTATATTTACTATAATAACTATACATTTCTATTACTTTTCCAGGTCTGGAAAACAGAAAATTAAAACAATAAATCCAGGTTTTTCCGTGACTGTGGGAATCCTGACATTAAAGGTGAAGGGAGTATTTTTGTTTCTGATTGTATAATACTCATATCACAGTTATAAATATAGGGAATAGACTGTAAAAAAAAGTTCAACTAACTTTGTTAATTTGGCTCACATCCAATTAGAGGCTAGAGTTTATGACCTATACTGCAACTAGCTACCAGGAGGGCGATCAAAATGTTTTGGCTTCAGTTTGGCTTCAGCACATGTGAGGCACACATTCCGTTCTCAAACGGAAGGCTGCATCCTACGAAGGCTGCATATCTCGGCTGCCACATCATCAAACATCGCTGAAGGCCATCTCAATCGGAAGGATCCTTGGAAGGCAGCTTTCGTTTCACGTCCTTCATTCAGCTGAATTTGAAGGATGCATGGGATCTAACCTTCGCAACCTTCAATCACTTACAATCCTTTGTACCCATTTCATTTCATGAAAATGAAATGACGAAAAAGTAATAAGCTTGTCTGAATTTATTATGAAATTTAAGACAAAAATTATGTTTTTGGATATGAAAGGATAGATGTTATATTTTTTGGTGTAAATTACTTACTAAACACTAAACAACCAATAATGTAAGCCACTGGGAGACTGTAGATGGTTCAATAAACAATAAGTTAATATAAAGTGATGTACATTTTATGAATTTAACAATATTGCCTGATTTACCTCTATTTCGTCAAGGAAAATAGGCCACGTACACACTGCAAGTTTTCAGGAGTGACAACCGCATTTAAATGCGGGAGTGAGTCCCGTAAATTATCGTTCCATGTGTGTACGGAACAGCACTCACTCCCGTATTTGTAACCACAGCAACATCTGTCGTCTTGCAACAGTGAATAAACGTTTAGCCGTCCGTTATGTGCAATTTCTTTTGACTAAAGACTGTTTTTGTCCGTCGATTTTAACTAAATCGGGGCTATTACTGCCACTAATAGAGTACTGTAGTGTTGTGTTTATGCTCGGGAGGCTGCTTTAGAGAGCGCTGTCTTGCATTGTTGCCATGGCCTCATATTTACAAGCGCTTTTAGGCATGTTGTTTCGTCTTAGCTCATAAAGACAGGCACTTTATGGAGTTAATAAAGTAGTCTGTCGCAGATATGAGATATATTAATTTTTATTTTGGTGTTATAAAACAAAGCATTTGTGTGTTTTTTTTAGTGCTTGTCCTTGTTTCTTGTTGTTTTTTTCTGTGAAGATCTGGCAACACTGACACTTTACCGCATGGCTCATGAGCGCAGCTAGCCCTTTGCTAGGTTAAGACTTCGTTCACTGTTATTTTCTTTCATCTCATACAGACGAACACACCGATGCACGTTCAAATACGTCATTAACAACGAGTTGTTCAATTCAGTTCCGTACACACTGCGCAGAATTTCTGTAAATGCGGTTGTCACTACCTGTATTTTTCGGGAGTTAATGCGGTTGTCACGCCCGTATTTTAGTGAATTATGTGTGTACAGAACGCGATTAAGGAGTAAAAGGTGAACTGACAACCGAATTTAGCTGCAGTGTGTACGTGGCCTATCAGTCACAGCTGAGCTGCTGTGCATCTCAATTCAGACACAGCGATGTTTCGTTTATGAATGAACCTGTGTTTATAAATGAATCTAGTGAGTCAATGATTCAATTACCCATTCATAAAGACAGTCACTTGCTTCGTTCCTGAATGAATCAGCCGTTCATACTAATCAATTAAATAAATGATTCAGTGATAAAATCAGTGACTTGCCACCACCTACTGGCAGTTGTATTGTTATGTTTAAAGTGTCTTTTCAGTTATTTAAATCATTTAAATCAAACAATAGATCTATATTCAACATTTTATATTTAAAACATTAATCTCACAACATTGTTATGAATTTAAAACATCCATGTCACCTCTGAGTCTCTGTAAATGTCTGTCAGTTTACCTACCTACATGTCACTTGTGTGTTCTTCTGTGCCACCTTTGTAGTGGAAACTCATTTTGTTAATACTGATTTCTTTTGATTGGTAACTTATTCTTATTATTCTACCTGTTCTTATTCTATTTTTTATTAGAAATTTTGGAAACGCTTATAAATATAGATTTTGAATTTGACATAATGGCTACTTTTAATAAAATTAGAAAAAAAATGGCATTACAAAAATAACCAAACAATGCCCCTGTAAATCACTTTGAGTCAAATTTTACCTTGTAATGGGAAGGCAAATTTTTGTTATTGATCAGAAGGTGCTCCTGAATTTTTGAGGGGAAGGGGGGGCATTTCAAATGTGCTCACCGGAGGGCACTACACTGTGTTAATCTGGGCCTGCATATACTGCAAGTAGCCACCAGGGGGCAACGTTTTGGCTTCACTTTCATGATGTGTGAGGCACACTTGATAGAGACAAATATAAATTAGAAATGCATTATATTTAGATATAAATATAAATTCTTAGCCAATTTCTAGCTCAGAAAACTAGAAACTATAATTATTTGTGCGATAACATTTTTGCCACTAGTGTCACAGAAATGACACGCTTCACCTTGTAGTACTGTGATAGTTTGCCCAAACATTTTCTCACCAGGAAATCAAAATAAGATATTTCTAAGAAGGAATTACATGAATGATTGGAGGCAACATTTTTAAACAAAACAATATATCAAACACACACACACACACACTTTACACGCACGTTTTTAATTAACTTTGTATCTGAAATGGAAGATTATAAATAAACCAAATGCTTAAGTGATGTTCACTTCAAGTATGCTGCTTTCTCTCACACACACACACACACACACACTCTCTCTTACTTTATAGTCTATACACATCTACTGTAAACTCGTATATGTGTGTGTGGTGTGTGTGTGTGTGTGTACACACACATAATGTAACAGTGAGTTTAGTGAGTATTGAGGTGATTATGGTGATCCACCCCTTTTCGGTGTTCAAAAAAAAAATCCTCACTGGATTTTCACTTTCAGTTACTGCAAATGCTTTATTCTCTTAAAAAAAAACGTCTGAAATTTTGTCTGCTTTTTAAGTGTGAAATATTTTGAACCTTGCTGATTTCAGTATGTCAAAAGGTAAGCTTCTAAAAAAAAATTATTTTATATTGCTAAGGCTGAATGAGAATCTTTGAAACATTTATAGATTTGAGCATGTTTCAGAGGCTCATTGATGTTATCTAAAATAGAGTTGTGATTTAGAGCTCAGTTTTAACTCAGCTGGTGGAACTAGCGATCTAGCAATGTCTTAGGTCAGATTCCAAGGGAACACGTATTTTAATGTTAATGTATTTTGATCTAAAAATGTTGCTCATTAATTCATGTTAGCTAATTAGGTATGCATTTACTAATCTTAACAAATGCTTTTGTGGACTTCTTTACATTAGATGGCCACGAGTTCTGTGGAGGTATTTTTCTGCTGGGTGCAAACAGCAGGTGTGTAAGTGTCTGGTGGGAAATAATATTCTTGGGTTTGAACATTTCCTGCCAAAGCAGTCCACATTTGATGAAGAGGTTTCACTGCAGCTGGGTGTACAATGGATTACTGTTATTAATGAGCCTCAGACTGTAATTAAGAGGTATTTGGAGACATCGTCCAGGAGTCCATGTATGATTTTATTTGTTCTGCAACGTGACCGTGTTTCTCAGAGGGATGTAGAAACATTTGCACATTTTCAGCCAATGTTCGGAAAGAAAATGGAGAGAAATACTGTTGTAGTTCTGGTCAGTAGCGATACTAAGATATCAGCAAGGCCAAACAAGGTAACAAATGAACACCTGCAAAAGATTCTCTGTCGAAGTGGAAGGAAAGTGTGTGATTTTAACAAAAATCTGAAGCAAAGTGACTTCATCAAAGAGCTGATTACATGTTGGAAGAGTGTGCCTGAGTTTCACAAATACCAGCATGAAAGGTAAGACTAAAAATATAAGTTTATCCTCGTGATTGTATCCATTACAGAGACAACATATACAGTATATCGATTAATTCATTTTCTCCTCAACTGCAGCTTGTCCATGTCCATGGAAAGGGAGATCTGGAAACCACAGCAAGCAATGACACAAGAGCATAGATCAGGTAACATCCATTATAATATTATAACCTATAATTCTACATTATAAAATTAACATAAAAAAACATAATCGACATTTCTATAGTATAATATGCATTTCCATCATAATAAGGAAGAAAGAAAGTTCCATGCACACTAAAATAATTTTCACGTAATGAGAGAAAACGGTCAAAAATGACCATTTTGTTTGATGCTCACAATTCTTTCTCACAACATCAATTGTTTTTGGCTAAATAATCAACAACCAACGTTTTGAGATAAATGTCTTTGCCTTGGTAATATTTTAAATCAGTTCAATACTTTACACAAAAAAAAAAAAAAAAGAAATCCTAAATTTAACTTTGAACTTTGAGCCAGTAAAATATAGATTTTAGATGTTGCATGCCAACCCTTGAGATGGAGATAGAAAGACTTTAGACAGAAGATTTTAACTGATGTCATATGATCATGGTACCAAGATCTCAGATGAGGATGAAAAAAAAGTAATGGATGAAATAAACTGACACTATTGGACCTATTTTACAAGTGTACAAATCAGGAGAATCTATATCTAAAAAGACCCACATTTTTATAGATTTTGAGCAGATAGGATGCGCGTTTAAACCAAAATTAAATAAGAATTATTTTATTGTGCATTCAGTTTCTTTTGACATGCAGCATTTTATTTTATTGTATATTTAAGGAGGTATCCAAGCTGCTATCAAGACGAAAAACACCTTGACCATCGTGCTTCTGGGACAGACAGGAAGTGGAAAGAGTGCTACTGGAAACACCATCCTAAGAAAGCGTCATTTTGAATCATATGCCAGTTCTGTGCCAGTAACACAGGTGTGCCATACAGCAGAGGAAACTGTTTGTGGAATCAAAATCAGGATCATTGACACCCCAGACTTCTTTGAGGAAGAACTAAAAAAACAACAAGAACAGATAAAGAAGTGCAAAGAGCTCACTCAGCCAGGGCCTGATGTGTATTTACTGGTGATGGAGCTTGGCCGTTACACAGATGGGGAG
>QVTF01006714.1:0-26972 GCA_003573665.1 Oxygymnocypris stewartii
GGGGGGAAATATCATTACGAAATGTTTTTCTCTAATACACATTGGCCACAATTAACGACACCCTTTTATTCAATACTTGTTGAAACCTCCATTTGCCAGTTTAACAGCTCTAAATGTATAACTATTATACCTGATGATGTTAGAGAACACCTGACAAGAGATCCGAGACCATTCCTTCATCCAGAATCACTCCAGACCCGTCAGATTAACATCTTCTCTTCAGTTCACTCACTCATCTTCTACAGCGTTCAGGTCAGAGAACACCTGACCCGAGATCAGAGACCATTCCTTCATCCAGAATCACTCCAGACCCGTCAGATTAACATCTTCTCCTCTTCAGTTCACTCACTCATCTTCAACAGCGTTCAGGTCAGAGGACTGGGATGGCCAGCAGAAGCTTGCTTTTGTGCTCAGTGACCCATTGTTGTGTTGATTTTGAGGTTTGTGTTTGGATTATTGTCCGGTTTGAAGATCCAAACACGGCCCATTATAAGATTTCTAACAGAGTCAGTCACTTATTGATTTTTTATCTGTTGATATTTGATAGAATCCATGATGCCACGTGTCTAAACAAGATGTCCGGGACCTCCAGCAGAAATATAGGCCACAACATCAAAATACAGCAGTATATTTCATTGTACACATGGAGTACATGTTATTGCCCTGATGGTGGAAATGGGAATTTTCACTGCTCTAGCTCTTTTCTTAAAGCCACTTCACTAATTTGTGAAGCTCAGAAATATATTCTTTGGTTTTTTCTCATTGTGATGGATGATTAAGGGAATTTGGGCTTTGTTTTCCCTCCTATTTATATTTCTGTGAAACAGGAAGCCATGGCTGGAAAATTGTGAATATGAATGGAACTATAATTCAGAGATATTTTACTCATAAGAATTTATAGGGGTGCTAATAATTGTGTCCAACGTGTATTTGAGAAAAACATTTATTTTATAATGACATTGCCCCCCATTTTAAAATCGTATTATCCAATGAAAGGTTAGATTTTTTTTGATAAAAAAATTATAGATCAAAAAGATTAACGATGCAGATTAATTGTCACAATTAATGACTTTGATCATATTTACCAAGAGTGCCTATATTTGTGTGTGTGTGTGTGTGTGTGTGATATAGGCTAAATGATAAGTTGATCATATATATATTTTTTTATTTAAATACAAATTTAAAACCTGATTTCCGGAACGTTTTTTAAATTTGAATAAAATGAAAACTAAAAGAATTTCAAATCACATGAGCCAATATTTTATTCACAATAGAACATAGATAACGTAACAAATGTTTAAACCTGAGAAATTTTAAAATGTTATGCTCAGAATAAGATTAATTTGATGCCTGCTACAGGTCTCAACGTAGTTGGGACGGGGGCATGTTTACCATGGTGTAACAACTCCTCTTCTTTTCAAAAAAGTTTGAAGACGTCTAGGAAACAAGTTTGAGCTTCTGGAGTTTTGTTGTTGGAATTTGGTCCCATTCTTGCCTAATATAGGTTTTCAGCTGCTGAAGAGTTCGTAATTGTCTTTAATGTATTTTTCGTTTAACTATGCACCAAATGTTATCCATAGATGAAAGATCTGGACAATTCTGCACCCGGGCTCTCCTACTACGAAGCCATGCTGTTGTACTAGCTGCACTGTGGTTTTGCATTGTCCTGCGGAAATATACATCATCTGGAGGGGAGATATGTTGCCTCTAAAACCTTTATATACCTTCAGCCTTCATAGTGCCTTCCAAAAAAATGCAAGCTGCCCATAAACATCTGCAACTTATGCACAAATTTTTATTCAAATTTAAAAAACGTTCCAAACATTTCTGAATTCGGGTTGTAAATATAACAAAAATGGATTAGTATAAAAAGTGTTTTTCAATATACCATGTTGAAATAGCGTGTATCATTGCTTTTTGTTGTTTTTGTGATTACTTTACACATGGTGGATAAAGATTACTGGATAAATTCTGAAAACATGCAAAATGTCTAGAAAGAAAGAGACATGGGCCCCTGGGCCAGCGCTGAAAACAGGACAGTATTTATTCTGTGGTTTGTGTGGACAGAGCGAGTCTTGGACAGGATTGTTGTGAAGCTCTAGAGAATCTCGGCCAGTGCCGTTCCCAAGTCCTGCTCACTTTCTCAGACAAACTACTCTGTCCTGAAGAGCCTCTCGCTGCATACAAACACACAGCTTAACTTCAGGAGCGACACTTGCATTTACATGATTGAGTGAAACTCTGAAATCAACTTGCAACTTGCACAACCTGCACACAACTTGTGTGTAGAATTCAGAAGCAGATCGATGAGCAGAGTAAATGTCAATAGATTTACCATGCTTTCTGTTTTGATTACATCATTCACAGTGCCTCGTTTGATTGTAGTTTATTCTATTATCATAAAAGAATAAGAATCATCAGACTTTTGCTTTGTTTTGTCAGATTTTCTACATCTTTTGACTCAAATCAAATCAAGTCTGTAATGTTGTAATTAATTTGTTTGGTTGTTTTATTCACAAACGATTTTCGTTTGAGAAAATGAGTGAGAAAAGCACCTCCTGAAGCAAGGCAGCTGAAAACATGGGTCTTTGACAATATAGTGGGGTGTGTTGTCGCAATAGTTATACCTTTAAACTCCCATAAAGCCTGCTTTATCATATTTGATACATTTCTAAGGCCTCGAAATGATCAATATGGTCTTAAACCTGTTAAACCTGTTGCACATAATCTATTTAATGCCTTCTGTCGTATGCTTGATCGTTTATACATTTTTGTGTGTGTAAGGTGTGTGTTTTAGTTAATTGTACAAACATCTACCTTCAGCTCGTGCTTAACAATATTACAAAATCACATTCAAATAACTTAAAATCATATGTGACCCTGGACCACAAAATCAATCTGGAGTATATTTGTAGCAATAGCCAAAAATATATTGTGTGGGTAAAAATGATTGATTTTTCTTTTATGCCAAAAATCATTAGTACATTAATTAAAGATCATGTTCCATGAAGATTTTTTGTAAATTTCCTACTATAAATATAGCAAAAGTTCATTATTTAGAAGTAATATGCATTGCTAAGAACTTCATTTGGACAGCTTTAAAGGCGATTTTCTCAATATTCGATTTTTTTTGCACCCTCAGATTCCAGATTTTCAAATAGTTGTATCTCAGAATATTTTTTGCATATTTTAAATATCCTATCATAACATAACGTCAATGTAAGCTTATTTATTCAGCTTGAGAATATGTATAAATCTCAATTTTGAAAAATTGACCCGTTTTGTGGTCCAGGGTCACATATTATGTAAGGTTTCACATGGTTAATAGGCTATTTAAAGGCAGAAATGTGAACAATAAAACCATTCTTAGACAATGTACAGAAACTGTTCTTTTTATTATATTGTGTTTGGCAACAGAAATGATATTTAATCAGTTTTATTCAATTACATTTAAAACGGCAGGAAGTGCAAGTGTTTTTGTGCACATTAAAAGTCTATGTGATCATTTACCCTGACTTTAATTTAAAAATACATGTATGTACTGATGTAAACATCTGAACCTCCTGTCTTTTGTGTGCCAGATTCACTGCTACTATCATGGTGAGGTGGAGGGTCACCCGGGGTCAGAGGTCAGCCTCAGCACCTGCACAGGACTCAGGTGAGTTAGCGGTCACATCTGTACATTAACCTCACCTCACCACCGTCCCGTTGTGCACTGAGCTCGGGGGACTGAACTTACATCAGCAAACGCCTGAGACAAGGGCATTTTAATTACAGCGTGTGAAGTTCTGCAGCCTCCAGAGACACGATTACGCTTCATGTTTTAATTATGAAAAAGCACTCTTAGGTTTGATTCACTACTCAAGAAGGGACATTCAGATAGTTTCAAAAGTGAAGAGTGTGATGTTGCATGAGGACATCGCTTGTCAAGTCAAGTCACATTGATTTTTATAGCACTTCATACAATATAGATACAAATTAAATTAATTTCCAATCTTACAGTAGCCTAGATTTAGACTAAATGCAAATGTGGATGGAATGGCCTACTAGAGATTTATAATAGATTTAGATTTATAGATCTGTGTGTGTGTGTGTCTGTGTGTGTTTGTGAGTGTGTGTGTGGCGTGTGTGTGCGTGTGTGTGTGCGTGTGCGTGTGCGTGTGTGTGTGTGTGTGTGTGTGTGTGTATGTGTGTGCAATAATTATTTTTTTCTTTTGATTATTTATTTTTCTATATTATATTTTAAATATTTATTTTTTTACTGCATGGGTCAACTACGTTAAGTTGATTCAGTTTACTTAATTAACAATGTGAAGCGATTACAAAGCAAACTCAATTCAGATTCTCAATTCACAAGATAATAGTGACATTATTCAACTCCAATCCAACAGTGCAGTTTAGTGTTGATTCAGTTTAGTTCAATAATAGTGCAAAGTTCATCAAATTATGAAACAAGCTTAATTCAGCTTTAAAGTAGCTCTACAGAAAACAATAGTGAAGTTTTTCAACTTGTGTAAGTTTGGTTGCATTCAGTTCAATAACAGCGTCGATGTTGCACAGCTCATCAATTATGAAACAAATGTGATTCAGCTATAAAAGAGAAAAGCCATTGTCCTATAACAGCTTCTGTCAGAGCGTCACCGTAATAACTTTATATTAACTGATCATGCGCCACAAGAGATGCATAAAGTTGATTTTCACACCTGGACCTGCCAGAACGAGCGTGGCCTGGACACGCAGGATTTATGACAGCGATAAAGCGTCTCCGTCCCCAGAGTCACGCCGCTTATTGTTCAGCTCTTTATTTCACCTTGACTCAGTTTTTGTGCCGCAGTAACCTGTCTCTCTCCGTCTGGCAGACAGACACGAGCAGGTCTCCTTCGACAGAAGCGGCCAAAACAAATTGCTGCTGCTTTAGTTTGGCAGCGTCCAGGGTTTCCACGAGGATCTCATGCGGTGGAGAATGTAGTTTTGAAACTTCTGGGAAAGCCCGAAGTGCTGGCCGTTTCCCAGCTGATGAGAATGTCGCTTAAATTCAGTGTACGACTCAAAAGTGTGAGAAAGGTTTACGTACACCGGTCCAAGAACCACAGAGCTGTAATATTAGAGCTCGAGAGAAGACTTACTTAGCCAAATATCCTACAAAATGGATTGTCTGCTGACCAACAGTGGCTTGGATGTTGAACTAAACCACTTTCCAAAAGTTCACGCTGTGTTATTTAGTGGGAAAACGAGAAACCACTTCCTCTCATAGAAGAGTTTATCTCGCCGTTTTGTGCTAATGTTGTAAAAGCTTCTTCTGTCTCACCCCTATTCTCTGTCTGCAGTTCCCAATAATCATAAATCATCAGTGCTTCTCAGCGTTTGAAAGCACATTTTGGGAAAAGTGCTGTTCAAATAAGTGCAAATATTTCACACGGTCTCTAAATTAATATGAGGTCATGAAAGCTGCAAGCACAATAATTATAATAGAGTACAGATGCGGTTCCACATGAATCCTACACATTTAATTCATAGCAGGAGGTATTATTGTTCGGCTTTTTACTGTGAAAGCTTGAAAATATTGTATTTACTTCCTGATCAGCAATATTTCCAAGAGATGCAATATGATGCAATATAATACAATATGTGCATAGTCCAGGCAATAGACCACTGATCAAGTAATGATAAGACAGAATGAAATTGCTCAAATGTAAAAATGTATTTATTATTCTTATTGATAGAATTTGTATTATTCACTGTCTAGCAAAATTATGAATATATAAGATAAAAAAATAGAAAAACTGACTGTCAAGTTACATGTCAAGTTATAGTCAAGTTTGACAAAAGTAGTTCATAAATGTTACAAATTTAATCAATAAAATATTGTATTTTCTTTCTGATATAGATTGTGAGACTTTCTTTTGTTTACAAAATATCATAGACTATATTATTTTAGGCTATTGTTATATTATAGACTGTTATTATACTATATGTGTAGTGCAATATGTACATAGTTCAAGAAAACAGTCCCCAAATAGATAAACAATATATTTAATAAATATATTTTTCTCCACATTTTTATATGCATTTCTATATTTCAGTGATCATGATACAATGCAGGACGATTTACAAATTTTTCATTGAAATTTACTTGGGGGGGGGGGGGGGAATAATATTATTTTGTTTAGTGATCAAATTTGTGTTTTTTCATTTTTCAGCACAGTTATGAAAACATGAGAGAGATAAATAAATGTCAGTAAAGTGCTTATTTTCCCATTAAACTAATACATAAAAGTTCTATTTCATTGTTTAGTTCTTGTTATGTTTACATGATGCATGCATCGTTATAATACGAACAGATATGAATTGTAACATGAAACATATCCGGATGGTAACTGAATGCTGCTCATTGTTTGGTTCTGCAGGGGACTGATTTCACTTGAACATGAAGTGTATGTACTGGAGCCGATGGAAGACGCAAACACACACCGTCTTTACAGAGGAGAACATCTTAAAGTCACCCAGGGAACCTGCGGACACGGTCACACTATCACACACCCTACAGAGATGATGAACACTACAGGAGCCGTCTTCAGCTCTCACAGCAGTCAGAGGGTGAGTCCAACAGCACAGCATTGTGTTTCACTTCTCTAATATCTGAATATCTGGCTGTAAACAGTGTCAGGCTTTTATCCACGAGGATTGAAAGAGCCAGATCATAATATCATAAACACGTTAGGGGAAGGACTTTTTTTTATTTGCGCCAATAATAATAATAAAAGCCTTGAACATAATAATTGCATATCAAATCAAAACACCCTAACAACTGCATAGCAACTGGAAGTAAATTTACATCACCTTTGGGACAAAGCAAATATAGTTTAGTTTCTCGAGCAGCCCAACATAATAACACTGACTCAGCCAATAGCGTGAGTTTGGGGGCGGGACTATCGGTTTGCCTGACCAATGACAGACAGGTGGGTTATTCAGGAAACCTGTTTCTGTTCAGAGAAGCTACTGATGCACGAGGCGACAGATCTCTCTTTGTTTCTTTTCTTGTCATTTCTCACCATTATCGATGTCTTTAAAGTCATACGTTAAGCTTTAAACCACAATTAAGGGATTGTAGCAAACTCACATAGCATAAAACCAAGTCCTTCATTCCTACTTACTCAATATCCTGTTTGACTTTGAAATATGTCACATTACAGATATAAATATAAAGTTTGATGCACACTTAATTACTTTTTATATTTCACTGCCTATGTTATTTTATTTTATTATTTTATACACTGCAAAAAATGAATTTCTTGCTTAGATTTTTTTTTTTGCCAAAAAAAAAAAAAAAAATCGTAAATTAAGTAAAAATTATTGCCTTGTTTTCAGAAATTTTTTTTTCAAAATGAAGTGAGTTTTTTCTTGAAACAAGCAAAATAATCTTGTGTTCTGTTTGACAAACTCGCTTAATTCTGATTTGTTTTTTCGGAAAATGAGACAATTAATTATTACCCGTTAAGAATTTTTAGATATTTTGGCTGGAAACAAGACAAAAAAAATCTAAGTAAGAACAGCATTTTTTTGCAGTGTAATTTCAAATGTTGGTAATTCAAATCAGAAATAAAATGGCTTGCTTTTAAAGTTGGTTTCTCAACCAGTAAAACTGACTGCTTATTTTATTTTATTGAGGAAATAAAATGGGTTCCTTTTAAAGTTGGACATTCAGTTTTTATTTGTTTATATTTTTATTTAAAATGGTATTTTAGTTTATTGTTATATTTGTTGTATATATTTTATTTGAAATACATCCCATTACAGAAATAAAATAGCTTGTTTTTAAATTTAGTTTCTCGACCAGCCCAACATAATAACACTGACTCAGCCAATAGCATGAGTTTGGGGGGCGGGACTATGGGTTTGCCTGACCAATGACAGACAGGTGGGTTATTCAGGAAACCTGTTCTGTTTAGAGAAGCTACTGATGCACGAGGGTGACAGATCTCTCTTTGTGTGGTCATTTTAAGGACACCCGAGGATGTGTTCGGTCTCTCGCCGTGGGCACTGAAGTCTGTAATATGACAGAAATGATCGCTGTGTCTGAACGTTGACATTGAATTCAGCCTCTTTCAGAATCTCAATACAAACTAACGGTTTACACACAAGAAAGTCATTTTATGAGATTCAGAAAAACAAG
Organism: Oxygymnocypris stewartii; assembly: GCA_003573665.1. Lineage (NCBI taxonomy): Eukaryota > Metazoa > Chordata > Actinopteri > Cypriniformes > Cyprinidae > Oxygymnocypris > Oxygymnocypris stewartii. The sequence goes on from QVTF01006714.1 coordinate 8,174, forward strand.
TTTATTCTCTCCTGACAAACATTTATCCTTCATTTGCTACAAAACAGCCGTTTCTGTGCCTGGTGTTGTTGCTGACTGAATTAAGCTCCTATGTTTCATCAGTTCAGCAGATATCGGTCCTCGCTGTAGAAGTCAAGTGTTTTTTTAAATTAAATTAGACGCTTATCAGCTTCTCTCTTCTAAGCAAACAGGTGAAACCAGTCTGTTAGGCAGTACGACCCTAATTCTTCTCAACACGAAGCCTGACACAGATGAGTCCGGCCTTTTATTTCCATTAACGGAAGACCAGTCACTGGAAACAATGAGAGACAGCTTCCATTGAGAGCAAGAGGACTGATGCTGAATGCTTGAAGATAAGGGTCACCTTCATCTTAGTCTGTCCTGGCTGGACTCAAACAGCTTTGAGCTTGATTTTCACAGGCGTCTGGCACAGATTGGACTGTGTTTTAAACAGCCTGTACACATATGAGATCTGATTTGTCATGGTTATGTCTGGATATATCGGATATTTGCATGACTGATTTGTCTGAACTCATACTAGAGAGCCATTAGAGCAGATGTTAACTTTTCAGTTTGAGGATTTACTAGTTTTCATAAATCATAAAGCCCTTCTTTTCATACTCCAGCTGTGAACTGAACATTAGCGGTTATATCTGCGCTATGAAGACTTTACTAGATGAAAATTGTAGAACCACTTCTATATATAATTCATATGCAAAAAAAAAACCAAAGAATGACCAATTAAAGAGTTATAAGTACATAAAAAAGCTGAGAATTACTTTGAAAAGATTTTCCCCTTAGCTGTAGGTCTCAAATATTGTTAAAGTTTACTTGACATTTGACTTATCTTTAGCGCTGGGTATCGACTTTTTAGGCACCGACCGAATTGCCTCGATACCATCGAGTATCGAAAAACTCGGTACCAAATTGTATACCTAAGGGGTTAATCTCATCAACGTCAGTGCCTCATCACCGCTAGGGGCTATAGCCCCACCAGAAACTTGCTTAGCCCCGGCACAGCCCCCCCAAGGATTTCCAAATCATTTCCCTGTTTTTTAACTCTGTCACTCTCATTAACCTTGAAAAATTTACATTAAGAACCTTAAAAAAGTACCTAATATGTGGCCTCTATAAACAATTGATATTATGGAGGAAGGGGTCAAGCAGCTCAAGCCAGCAACGCGCAAACTTTGTGCAAGACGGTGAACGTCAGTCAATTATGGAAGCCCGTTTCCACCACTGAATAAAAAATAATAACCTCATTGCTACTTTTATCTCACAATTCTGACTTTTTTTCTCATAATTGCGTGATACAAACTCACAATTCTGACCTTTTTTCTATATGAAGTCAGAATTGCAATTTAACAAGTCATAAATGTGTAATTCTACGAATTAGGACATACCAGTCTTTTCCAGTCTAATTTGCAATTGCGAGTTTATATCTCACAATTCTGAGAAAAAAAAATTGAAATTAAAATCGCAATTTTACCGTTTGATTTGCGTGAAACTAGCGCCATATCATATACACACAGAATTGTGAAGGTATTCATGACAACCTGTCAAAATAAACGTTTGGTTAAACTCTGAAGACACTGCGGCAGAAATATATTAATATTTCTAATATATTAATATATTAAGTACTGATCACACAACATTTCTTCCATGTTTTAATTTTAATAGTACACCTCCTTTCTTTGCCAAAATAAATTACGGTTTCATTTTCAATAATTTAAAGATAAATGAAATTAATGTTTTATGCCTTCATTTGAAAACCAGATACAGAACACAGAATTTCAGAGGAAAACGAAATCATTTCATAAGCCTATTTTAAGAATAAATATGAATAAACTAAGCTGTTTTTATGCTTTCAAATAATTAGACATACACATACATACATACATTAGACAACACATAAATTAATAATAAAACATGGTGAAAGAAAATAAAACACCAACTTATGAAAGTGGATAAAGATTTTCAATTTCTTAAAGTCTTTAACAAACCTAGAATAAATTAATAGAAATGATGATTCTGTCTGAGCTATGCGTTTTAAAACGAACACGCACTAGTGTAAAGGTAGCCTAACAGATGTGCAAACTGAAAACGATTTGAACTTTATTAAAACTATTTGCACTGATTTATTGTGTTAGATATATTTTGTTCTTTGTGCCGTAGCTCAGGAGATGAGGCTTTGAGTCTGTATAAATGTCAACAAGCTGAAAAAATAAAACCAACATTTTTTAGATAATATAATCTTGTTAAAACTGATTTCATAAAATTGGTATCGAAAAAAGTATCGTTCAGGAACCCGTATCGAACTCAAGGTATCGTATCGGAATTGGAATCGAAATCTTTTTAAGCGATACCCAGCCCTACTTACCTTGCACTATCCATATTAATTTCATTTTATTTTGTCATTTTATTTAAAATTTATTTTTTTAAACTAAATATTTTATTTTTTTTAAATATTTGTTTATTATACTTTTTCGTTATTGTGTTTATTTATATATATATATATATATATATATATATATATAATTTTTAATATTGTATTTATTTAAAAACATTCATAAATTAAATAAATATTTATAAAATAATGTATTGCTTTAGTTTATTCTTGTTTAAGTTTATTTACTATATAGTTTTTTGTTTGTTTTGTTTTCTATGTACATTTTTTCTAGATTTATTTATTTATAAATGTTTTGATGAGTCAAATTAAATCGGAAATTCAGTCCGCAAGTCTCTACACAAAACATGAGCTCAACTAAAAAAGAGTTTTCTTTTATATAACATTTGCCTTCACTAATTCCCATACATCCATGTGTGTCATTTTAGTCATTGATGAATTCAATATTATTCTAAAATGTAGAAAAATCATAAAAATGAAGAATGAGTTGGAAGGTGAGAATTACTTGAAAGACTGCATTTGAAAAAGAGATGTTTATAATATCTATAAAAGACAAATGGGTCTTTCACATGAATAAATGAGATTCCCAGGCAATCCGAAGGCTGTTAAAGAGCACACGGTCTCCTGAAAGCACATGGCGCTGGATCAGATGTAGTTTAAGGGCATTGCTGAACCCAGTAGAGAACGTTCAATCACACACTGCTCTCTTAATAGAGGGCACATTTAGAAGAGAGCTGAAGACGTCACCTCTGTTCCTTAAAGGCCATACGGACTCCAAGCAATATAGGCCTTGGGAGATTTTATAAAAGCTTCATGAGTGCAAGCTCTATTAACCGTGTCCTTCAGAAGAAGAGGGTGAAGTTCTCTCTTAATCATGTTCTTTCTCCTTGCAGCATAAAAGAGATGCTCAGAGCAGCACCAAGCATGTGGAGTTGATCATCGTCGCAGACAACCGCGAGGGTAATGAAGAGACGCTCTTGACCTCACACGCATCTCCAACCTTCAGTCATCTAAATCAGCAGCTCTAGACTAGCGGGTCGTGAACCACAAATGAAACGCAGATCTGTTTTACTTGGATGCTCAGAGCAAATGATAGCTAATGCTGCTCATCCTCAAAAACCAGAACAAAACTACAGAAAGTCAAAGAAAATTAGATCCAGACTATATGAAATATTGATTCACATGCAAAAAAAATCAAGGTGGTATTTCCGAAGTTTTTATATATATTTTTTATTTGCTTATTTTGAAATTAAATTGAATTAGTAATTTTATATGCTTAACTCTAAAATGTTTTGCTATATAGCACTAAAAGTGGTTGTCTCGTAATCATAGGGGAACCACTTTTGGTGCTGTATAGCACCAAATCATGGTGCTTCAGTGGTTCTTCAGCGGTTCTTTGGCATGACTGAGGGTCTATATAGCACCGCTACCATATACAGAAACTTTTAAGCTCCTGTATGGTTCTTCAGTGGTTCTTTTGGGTGCATGATTAAGATGCTATATAGCACCACTGCCGTACAAAAAAACCTGTTAAGCCCCTTGAAAAGTTATTTACGAGCCAAAGAACCACTGTTGGTGCAATTTAGCACCATTTTTATTGAAGAAATACAATGCAATATGGCACCTCTTATGGTTCTACATAGCACATTTATAGATATGGTGCTATACAGCACCAAAAGTGGTTTCCCTATAATGACGAGCCAAGAACATCTTTTAGTGCTATATAGCACCATTCTTTTAGAATGTTGTCATTGTTATTAGAGTTTGTTTTTATGAATGTGTCTAAACACTTTTATTTTATTTTAATTTCAGTTTTAGTTTTATTTCAGATAGTAATTATAGCACTTTAACTTCTTTCAGCTGGTTACATTTCTAATTTCCATTTTGTATAAGTTTTTCATCTGATATCTCATTTTTTAATGTCTTTTTTAATGAAAAAAAAATAATTTATTTAATAATTGTAATAGTGTTTAAATAACTGTATGGCCCTTTAGTTACACCAAATTAAATCATTGTAACTCCATTCATTGGCGTGAGACTTCCATAGCTGTGTCAGTGCAAGGTCATGACCCCTTGACCCTGAGTTTAGGTCAAAGGTCAAAGCAGATTAGAGGGTCATTGTTTGTTTGGACGGGAAATGAAGAAGCCCAGCTGTGATCACTTGACCTATTTACTGACTGTTTGTAATGTGCATTAAGAAACACTTTGTTTACAATATAATTCTTTCTACCTTTCAAATATCACATCCATGGTGCTTTATGAACAAGAACAAATCCTGTTAAAGAAAGAGTTAGAAATAGTGCATTTCTTCTTGTCTTGCTAATTTTAATCTAACTTCCATCCTGATTTTTGTCACTCCTGCAATAATAACAGAAGTCATGGGTGACACATGTCCAGTCTGTGCTTTTATTTTGTGAAACTGACAGTCTGGACTTCAAACACTGCTGGTCGTGTTTGGCTCAACATCCGTGGAAAGTGAATTACCTCATGTGACATTTACCACAGTCTGCCAATGAACGGCACATTTGGCTGCAGTTTAAAGACTTGTTTTTGTCCTCCTTTGCATTTCAGTATCAGAAACAGGGGAAAGACGTGGAGAAAGTGAAACAGAGGCTTGCTGAAATAGCAAACTACGTGGACAAGGTAAAGACTGTCAACATGCTTAATGAATGAATGAATGAATAATTAATACTTGCAGAAAACACATAATGTGGGAGGAAAATTCTTATGTTAACTTGAAACGTTCTTATTTAGTCATTTTTATCAGCATTTCAGTATTCAAAAAAACAAGCAAGAAAATTATATGTAGGTATATATTTGTGCAACAACATTAATGTATTCAGTTTAAAAACTAAATATGCATATATTTCTATATGTGTGTCATATGTAATAATTATATAAAATCTGAATATATAAATGCAAATCAGATTACATAGTTGTATGTCTAAATATACGTATGGATACAAATCTAAATATATAAATGTAAATTGTGAATATATATAAAAGTGAATCAAAATGTGTAAATCCAAATTTTTGTAAAAATTAAAAGTAAATCAGAATATGCAGTTATACATCTGAATTATACGTGTAAATTGTATGCAGTTATGATTCTGACTATACTAAATGTAAATTGGAATAAATAGATACAAGTCTGAATATAAGATTCAAACTGAATATATAAATGTAAATCATGTGTATATGTATAGAAGTAAATCTGAATAGAAATAAATATGAAAATATAGTTACAAGCTTTTATATATATATATGTGTGTAAAATGTGAATATATAGTTATAACTCTGACTTATAATTGTAAACCGGAATGTATTTATAACTCTTTAGTATATAGAGTCTATAATTCTAAAAATAGTGTAAATTAGTGTACATTTAATATTATAAATAGAATATTTATAAATCCTGAATAAATATATATTGCAATCTGAATATATGTTATCTACATTCATACTATAATGTATATTATTTAGTCAATTTGTTTTTTTGATGATTTCTAGCATGTCTTAACTGGCTGTGACGCAATAATTTGGCAAAAACAATTACAACACTTATACACATTTGTGCAGCCTGAGTTTTTGTCAGGTTTTACTCCTGGAAACATCTGTTTTAAAGCTGCTTTGCTGATAGCAAGCGCTGGCGTGTTTCAGTTTTACAGATCGCTGAACATCCGTGTGGCTCTGGTGGGGCTGGAGGTGTGGAGTGACGGAGACAAATGCTCCATCACACAGGATCCGTTCAACATCGCTCCACGAGTTCCTGGACTGGAGAAAAGTCAAGCTGCTCCCGCAGAGACCGCACGATAATGCTCAGCTCATCAGGTTTGACTGCTAAACGCGTTTTACAGCTCAGGGTCGACAGGTGGAAAACACAGCACGCGGTTTACCGCCGGAATCAAGCCACTTTCTACCAGGAAATATTACTTTACTATTTAGTATTTCGAAACGTTGAAAAATGCATGAGGTTTTTATTCACATATTTTATTTAAAAGACTTTGTTTCTATCGAATCTTTACACCGCCTGCTGTAGATGAACATGTGTGTCACATGACTTCCTGTTTCCTCTCTTCAGTGGCGTTTACTTCCTGGGCACCACCATTGGCATGGCTCCCATTATGAGCATGTGCACTGCAGAACAGTCAGGGGGCATCGTCATGGTGAGTGACACCTGTCAATCATTCCTGATGACAAGGAGGTGTATTGATATTTTGTGTGTGTGTGTGTGTGTGTGTGGTGGTGTGTGTGTGTGCTGTGTGTGTGTGTGTGTGTGTGTGTGTGCGTTTGTGTGTGCGTTTGTGCCAAACTATTACAAAAAAAAACTAATTCATAATTTTTTTCTGTAATTAATCGCATATTAAAATTATATATTTTTGTCATAATATATTATTTTGTCACATTGAATCTCTAAATTAATATAGAAACAACATAAAGATGGTATATTTGGAATGTTTTTTAAATGGATAGTTCACCCAAAAATGAAAATTCTGTAATTAATTACTCACCCCACATGTTGTTCCAAACTCATAAGATCTCCGTTCATCCTTGGAACACAAATTAATATATTGTTGATGGAATCTGAGAGCTCTCAGACCCTCCATAGACAACAAATCCTAACATGATCAGTGTCCAGAAACATAGCAAGGAGATCAGTAAAATAATCCATGTGACATCAGGGGTCCAACAGCAATTTTACGAAGATAAGAGAATACTTTTTGTGCGCATAAGAAAAAAAAAGACTTTTATTCAAATTCGTCTCTAGCGCATTTTGAACGAATATCCACTGAACGCAAACAGCGTATGCTCTTCTGTGTCAGCTGCGTCACACGGATACGGCATGATTTAATCTTCAATCCAGGGGTCAAAGGAGGTTGCTGTGGTTTTCTATCTTTTAGATGATCATCTCTTTTTTACTGTGTCAAATGAGGACAGTAACTCACTCAGCGCGGTCGTCTAGAGACGCTTAAATCACCCCAAAACACCGATCACACGGCAGCACTCCACCGATAACATCCTTCTGAGACACCAAATCAGAGCAGAGCGTCTGTGGTCGAGGGAAAACGCTGTATGTTCCTGCTCTGCAAATACTTTGTAGTTAAACTCGTGTCGTATTTATAGCCAGCTACCTGACTAATAACACCTCCGGTTTAATAGCACACGACATTTACATTTATGCATTTAGGCAGATGCTTTTATCCAAAGCGACTTACAGAGCATTCAGGCTATACATGTTTTTGTCGGTACATGTGTTCCCTGGGAATTGAACCCACAACCTTTGCGCTTCTAACGCAATGCTCTACCACCTGAGCCAACAGGAACACCCAATTTCAAGCTATATGCTTGCATGTGTTTCCATCTCAATATTTGTGTTTTGATTGAGGGTCCCATTATATGAAGCGTCTCCATTATAGGTCATTATGGTCATATGCGGTTTCTACCAAAGCATTTAGTCGTTGTCAGTCAAAACAGCAGACATGCATGTTTTCTTCATTGACTCATTCATCGGATGTGTTTTATTTCCTTGGCCGCCTCTTGAATCTCAGACTTTTGTTTTTGCTTGTTGATTTAGTGGAGTTGCCACCATAAAAGCCACAGTATTTCCCCGAAACATGGCACGATGTCATGACATCTTGTGTTCGGATGAGGTTCTGTCCTCATTTGACCAGTTCCCTCTAAACCAAAACTAAAGCTTCATGAAAATGCAATGAGCCACCAGACATCAGCAGATTATATGATTGTGTTCAGCTCCCCGGATCCGTCAGATTTCTTCAATCTCACATCCACTGGAAATAAAACTCACAAAATGACATCAAAAGAGATTAAATGGAGACTTTTGCTCGAGTCTCCTGCTTCTCTGATTTTATGCTCCAAAAAACACCCAGCTATATTAAATGTGGTGTCCTCTAGAGTGAGAAAATCCCAACTGTTGCCACATTGCATTCGGACATAAGCATCTTTTAACCAATGAGGCTTTTGGAAATCCAATTTGCTGTTTTGCTGCTTGATTTCAAACTGATCGGGTTCTTTTAGCACTCTCTGAATAGACTTTACACGCTCCTATCTGTCAAACGCTCCTCTAGTGGGAAAGCAAATTGCATCATGCATATTTAAATGAAGTCATTCTTTTCTTGACAAACGTGCATCCTTTCTATGCAAATTAGGCTCATTATAGAATGTGCTGGATTCGTAAGCATCAGCCTTTTTGCCTGACAGTTATAAATGCCAAAAGCTGGCAGGAGAGTTGTGTATAGTTATATGTGATCAAGCAATATGTGTAAAGATTTATTTGATTAAATGTGTACCTTTATAGGTAATAAAGTTTGAGGTTGGTAAAATGTAACACTATTTTTAAAAGAACACTTTTGCTCCCCGAGGCTGCATTTATTTTATTTAAAAAATAAAATAAAAACAGTAAAAAAATTGTATTTTTTAACAATAAAAAAAAATCTTTTTTAATATTTAAAAATGTAATTTATTTCAGTGATCAAAGCTGCATTTTTCATCATCATCACTCCAGTCTTCAGTGTCGCATGATCTTCAGAAATCATTCTAATATACTGATTTGCTGCTCAATAAACATTTCTGATTATTATCAATGTTGAAAAGTTGTCCTGATTCGTACACTGAAGAAAAAATGGTGTAGAAAATCTACACAGGTTTTCACTTTTTCAGAAATTTCATCTAAATTTCACCAAAATAAAAATTATTTGAAAGTAACATATAACTCAACATTCAATTTTGAAAACTGAAACAATATTTTCTTGTCAAATTTACTCCATTAATCTATTTTATTTTAATTTGTTCACAGTGTATTTTTTTGATGAATAGAAAGTTCAAAAGAGTAGCATGTATTTGAAGTCTTTTGAAACATTATAAAAGTCGACTCTTTACTGTCACTTTTGATCATTTTAATGCTCCCTTTATGAATAATATAATTCATTTTTAGCAGACTCCAAACTTTTTAAATCATGTTGTTCCAGTGTTTGGTTTCTGAGTCTCTTTAGCTCTGAAAGAAGAGCACCTTCTGAGCAATAAAACGTTCCTCTGCACATTCACGCTCATAATCACTCAGAACTGAACTGGATCTGGCGGTTTCCCCTCCTTTTAATTTGGCTTTCACGTGTTTGGCAGACACGTCCTCACCAAAGCGACTGTAATTGTGTCTGTCCTCATCAGCACACACCCTTCCCCAAACAAAGCCTGCAGAACGGTCTGCAATTACAGCGGATCTCCAGCTATGCTGCTCTGACGGATTTGGGGAAAAGTAATTATAAAGGCCGTTAGCGTCTGCTCATTACGGATCTCATGTGAAACCGTTTTCTGAGAGAAAAACAAGCGTGCGGGAGGAGAGAGGTGGGGATAAATGTAATCTGGGGAGGGAAGGTGGAACAGGACGGATAACGCCTCTCGGGTCTCTGGGGTCGCGGAGGAAGAAATTGCTCTTGTTTGTTTTAAATTGAAATTGATTGCTTATTTGAATTCACCAAGCATTTCTTTTATTGTGTTTGACTGATGGTTTCTCGCTCTCTCTGTCTTCTAGGATCACTCCGATAACCCTCTCGGTGCTGCGGTTACTTTGGCCCATGAGCTCGGACACAACTTTGGCATGAACCACGACACGCCGGAGCGCGGCTGTGGCTGCAGAGCCACCGTGGACCGCGGCGGGTGTATCATGACCCCCTCCACCGGGTGAGAAAACTGCATCGGTTCTGCAAATGCAATCCTTAAAGCTGTAATTGGGTTTTATGTTCCAATATTCCTTTATCCGTTTAATGTGCTATAATAAGGACATTCGTAATTTCGCACCGAGGCTCTGTGATGCTTTCAGAACTTTAATCTGTTCTGGTCTGAGTTTTAACCAATCGTGTGAGTTCGGGGGTGGGGCTTCCTGCTTTTCTGACCAATGAAAGACATGTTTGGAAAACATTATTTTTGCAGTAATGTATTTGGTGTGGTGATTAAAAAAAAGATTATTATCCACAAATTAATTTTCCAAACCAATTAATCTCTGTATGGTTGCTGGTATGCAGGCGTCATCTGGTGTTAATTAAACAATTATATATTAATATATTTTCAAAATATTAATTTATTTGAAATATTTAAAGATGTTGGTGTGATTATTGGTGTAATATTTAATTATTTTAACTATTTATTTTTTAATTTATATATTTTAATTCATATTCTTACAAATATTAATATATTTTAGTGCCATAGAAATATTTTAATTATTTATAAATATTTGTATTTTATTTAAAAATATTATTTATATATTTTAAAAATATATATTACATTTGTATAATACATTTTGATTTTATATAGTGTTGGCAATTGTTTTAAATTATTTTTTAAATATGAATATTCCATATAACCAAAATGTTATATTAATATTTTAATGTTATTTATAAATATATATATTTTTTAAAGAAGTGTGAGGTTTCATAAAAAGCCAATTATAAAATATATAATTAATATTAATACAGTATATATACAAAAGTTTTTTCTTAAAAGAACAGTTTACTTAAATTAAAAATGCTGTCATTTTCTCATCCTAATTTTGTTGCAAATATGTATGACTGTTTTTCGTCCTCAAAACTCAAAAGAAAATATTGAGAATTTTTTAAAATATTTTTATTAAAGTAAATGACCATTTTTGAATTCATTTTATTTTTGTGAAATTCAACAGTTTGTTGTTATCTGGATTGCTTTCAACAGAAGAAAGTTCTGTGTACCTCAGTCAAACCCATCATCTGACTGTGAGTCTCCGGCCTGCTCGCACATGATGACTCTGTCTGTTTCTGCCTCATTACTCAATAATGAGCTCATTTGGTCATCTGCACAACACCCCACCAGCGGGACAGCATTAGCCTTTAGCCACACGCTCATTAGCATGCTTGCAGTTGACCCGCTGGTTCATGACGTCTGTGTATTCTGTCATCTGTTATACAGGACGACCGTTTTTATGGTCAGCTGTGATGAAGAAACAACTTAAACACGTTCATAATAAACATGGAGACAATTTAAACACACACTGATTAAATGTGTTAAACAATAAGGGTTTGATTAAACTCTTTTCAGGAATAAACTGTCTCACTTGTTTAGCAGCACGTTTACTCATCAGAAAGTGATTGTGAATTTTTGGGAATGTTATTGTGTTATGTATCAGGGATATTAATGTTAATTGAAACTAAAACTAAAAACACATATGATATAGTGCTGTAACAGACGTGATTTCTCACAACACCTATTTCAGATAAAGACATTTAAAGTGTGGCGTTCCTAAAAAAAACGTTTTGAGTCTGTAATAGTAGTCGTCTTGTGTGATTCCATGCAAGTAAATCACACGTTTGCAGGCCATGCTCGATTTTCTCATGACTTAATCTCAGCATCCTCTAGTGTGTATCAGTTCATCCGCACCAGTGTTTTAGCTGGACGGCACCCATGCAAAACTCATCAAGCGACGCTCCATGATGTGCTCATACAGAGCTGTCATGAAGCACCGGACGAGAAAAACAGATCGGATCCAGAGAGATGTATTTGAACACATGTGAATCTGTAATCAGAGAATTAAGACGGATATTTCTTCCATTACAGCGCATTAGTTTGTATCTCTTCTCACAGTGCTTTCATAGATCAAAGCGCCAATGAATTTAACATCGCAGCAGGTGCTCGTTTATGAGCTTCACATCTATGTAATTGCATTAATTAAGATGTGAGTGGTGTAAATCCCTCTGAGGTTTGAAGCAGCTCCGTCGGTCCGGCAGGTTTGATGAATCTAATCTCAAGTATCTGGACTTTATCTGAACACAGCGCGTGATCAGCGGCTTATTCTGAACCTAGAGCGGAAGAGACCCAGTGTGAAGCTTTAATGGGATGTTTTGGAGCTGGTCGATCTGAATAGATTTGAATTGAATTGGCCAAGTTGAATTGGAATGACTTGAACAGAAATGTCCTGAATTGTACTTTAAAGACGTTTAACTTTAATGTAATGCATGCTATGAAGCCTTCTTCCACCCTGGTTCACAAAAGTGTGAATTTATTCAAAGTAATTGTGTGTGTAAAAATACATATTTAAATAAATTGACCTTTGTCAGTGAAAATAATTACATTTGATCAAAATCTTTATGCAGATTAATTATAATTAGGATCATATAGGTGATAAATGCATTAGAAAACTGTAGTTGAGTATTCCCAGGATCAAAATGAAGGGGCAAAAATACTCATCAGAGCTTCATTTTTTTTAAATGTATTTAGTTTTTAGTAAATTTAAATTAAAAAAATGTATTACCTAAAATACAATAAAGTACAGATTTTTTAAAGTATTTTAATAAAGATAATTTATTCTTTCATAAATAGACTTTTGTGTTTCGGTGACTTCGGTGCATTACCTGTGTTGATTTCTTTTATTTATTTTTTGTGGCTTCTGATTAATACACGATACACATATGTAAACTTTTATAATTTAATTATTAATTTATTTAAATTCTATTTTCACTCTATGAAAGTTTGCTAACTCAATTCTAATTCATTTAGCATTTTTGAACTGAATTCTAATTTATTTTATCTAATTTCAGTTCTGTTTCAGTTCAATAATTAATGAATAAAAAACATTAAATTAATTATTATCAGTTTGTGGTTAAAAAAAAATAAAAAAAAATAAAAAATACAATCAGAAGGCCAGGACCAAAAATAACATGAGACATAACAATCAAAAGTTCTTGTAAATATCGTTTTTAATGTTCATGCATGTTCAGAACTACACGGGGAAGAGTAACTGAACAGAACTATCTAATTAAATATGACAGAAATACTGATGTGGTATTACAGCAGAACTCTCTCTGACGCTGCTGTATTTCTTCCTGTGCTTCTATGGAAGCTCTTCATTCCCTCGTAGAGAATAAAGCGCTCTCACAGCGAGATCTCTGAGCCGTGGCAGCGTCTCCATTATGCAGGGCTCCTGTTGAGCTCAGTCCAGAGGAGGTGTTTGACACACTCGAGTCGCTGAGCGCTGATCTCTGGGTTGGCATCGGGAGGCAGGAGGAAGCATCTGCTTATCTCTCACCCTCCCGCAGGCTCATGCCACCCTGGCGCTGGCCGTCGTGGGTACAGTCGGTCCAGCGAGCGCGAGCCAGATTTCCGTGTTCAGGTTTGCCCCGTGGACTCGGTACACTTGCCAGGAACGAAGCGAACATCACAGTGGCTCTGATGCATATTAATGGCCACGCAAAGCCAGCTGGATTCAGAAGCAAACGCTGGTCCATGCTGAAAAGATAAGCTGTAGATCTGAGGAGGTAAACGCCGCCCAGCTCTTTGCTTGATGGTTGGCAGAGTTTGAGTTTCAAAACTGAATTTATTGAACACTTTAAAGAGAGAGTTCACCCAAAAATAACAGTGCTGCTATCGTTTTATCATCGCAAACCTTTATGAATATCATACGGGTTATGTAGAAGGAAAGAAACATCATTGAGGCAGTGAGCTTTACATGCTTTTATCTCCAGAAATGAAACAATCTACTGATATTTTGCTGGTTTTACAACCCAGTTTGAATGAGCATGCTGATCTGCACTGGTTTACACTGGTTTACGCTGGTTTTCTGCTGGTCTACCTGCTAAACCAGCTCAGCCGTGCTGTTCAGTACCAAAATGAGCTAGAGATGAGTTTTCTTTACATAATATATGTGTTTGTACTGTGTATATTTATTATGTATATATAAATATATACACATACAAAATTTTGAAAACATTTACATGTATTTACTTATATATTCATATAATTTATATTATATATAAATATATATTTAATATATAAACATAACATATTGTTCTTAAATATATGCTTGTATAAATATATATTTGTATTTATATATACATAATAAATATACACAGTACACACACATATATTATGTAAACAAATACTTTGACTTTGGATGCAATTAATCTTGATTAATCGTTTGACTGCACTAAATATAATATAATAAGAATATAAAAATATAATACATATTTTGTATGAATTTAGGAGGAAATTTCTTGCGCTTTAAATTATGAAAAGGAAAACAAATATATATATATATATATATATTAAAAAATATATTATTTATATTTTATTATTTGTATTTTATTAATTGGCATAAAACTGCATGAATTTTCAGTTTATATGTACAGGCACACACAGACACATAAGAAATAATTAGAAAAACAAATGTCATGAAAATACAAAAGTTTATGAAGAACTATTTATCTTAATTTACAAGATTCTTATTAATATTCTGGTGTTGTTATTGAATGTAAAACTGAAGTGTGAAAATTTGCATTTTAGGTGTTTTAAATGTTAAAACTATGGATTTCAAATATCAAATACTGTATTTCATAGCATTATTGGTGTATCAGTGACGTTGACTTTAGTAATTGGTACAATAAGTTGAATCACTTCTAATATTTATCTAGTAAATGACTGTTACAGTACCTGCTTAGGTTATAAATCAAGGAACCTGTGTTGAGTAGCCTGTATCCAAAAACATGTTGGAAGATATACACAGAGGGAATCTATATAATATTAATTTGTACAAACAAATATGAAGCATTTCATATAGTCATATCCCATCATGTGAGAGATCTCTGCTGGCTGATGTTGGAAATCCAGGCAACCTGGACGGATTACCGCGGTTCCTATCATCGTACGATGTGTTTTACAGATGTTTCTAATGCATGACAATCACATCAGAGCCAATCAAAGCTGTCTGTGCCAAACAACTGCAATAATTCAAGAGCTATTACCGAATACAAACTCATCACCATCACACAGGACCCGAGTAATCTTCAACCTCGAGAAGAAAATCAGGCGTGTTATGTTTCCGTCTGAAGAACACACATTCAGGTTTCCAGTCTGGGCTTCATCTTTAGCCAGTTAAGCATGTTGTATGCGTTTAAAGAAGTACTATTCAACAGCGGTCCGTATGAAGATGAGCATGCTGGGACTGCAGTCAATCTTTTTATTTAAGGAAGTGTCTTGTGCTCCAAAGGATGCATTTATTTGATCAAAAAATAATATTTCATAATATTATTACGATTCAAAATAACTGTCTTCTAGTGTAGTATATTAAAAAATATATATATTCTTGTGATGCGTAGTTGAATTTTCAGCATCATTAGTGTCACATGATCATTCAGTATAATTAATATGATGCTCATTCAGTATAAAATGCTGATTTGCTGCTCATCAAACATTTATTGTTAGTGTCAAAGTTATGCTGCTTAATATTTTTGTGGAAGCGGTGACACATTTCTACTCCATTTGTTTGAATTTGATCTGTGTCTTTTGATCAATGTAATGCACCTATGCTGAATACAATATTACTTTTTATTAAAAAAGGTCTTATTGGCCCCAAACTTGGCAATGCATTTATTTATTTGTTTGTTTGTTTGTATACATATTTAGGATCTGATTATTTTGCAATAATGCCCATATAGTCTGTGTAAATATATTGTGTGTATATACGGCCATTTCTATTAATTTGCATCACTCGCAGTACTTCATTGTGTTCCTGTGGCTCAGTGGTAGAGCATTGCATTAGCAGCACTAAAGGTTATGGGTTCAATTCCCAGGGAACACACATGACACATACTGACAAAAAATATATAACCTGAATGCATTGTAAGTCGCTTTGGATAAAAGCGTCTGCTAAATGTGTAAATGTAATTAATTTTTACTTTTAAATTTAAAAGAAAATGAAGCTTTATAGTGATATAAACTATAATATATAGTATTATAGGGCTTAATATTGCCATAGCTTGCAGTACAAATAATTAAATATTCTTAGTTGAAGTAATTTCGGATAATAAAGGGGCTGTAAGAACTTCTTTGAGCATCTGTGTGTTTAATACTCAACCTCCAGATCTACAGCATGTGTTGTAACTCAACAGGTCATACAGATGTAATTCATCAGGATGTTTAGTGATGTAGCGTTCAGTGTGTTAATGAAAGCAGCCGACTGCAATGATTCACACCTGCATCGAGTCCTGCAATCACCATCCCTAAATCCTCCTGAACTCCCTCCCTGATCACAGATGGTCTTCGCCATCGTGAGCCCATCAGCCAGACTCGTAATATGCACCATATGCTTCTCTCCGGGGGCTCGATCGCGTCGCTGTCAGTCACAAACGAGGGCTGTAATTTCTCTGGCTGTTGGGTTGTTTGTAAACTCGGGATTTCGTCATGTGGATGCTGTGGCGAAACATTTTGTTATGCTCCACAGGGGAGCAGTGATATTCGGAGTGGATTTGTGGGCCCCTTTTAGTGTGTGTGTGCGTGTGTGTGTGCGCGTGTGTGTGAGAGAGAGTGTGTGTGCGTGTGTGTGAGAGAGAGTGTGTGTGTGTGTGTGTGTGTGTGTGTGTGTGTGTGTGTGTGTGTGTGTGTGTGTGTGTGTGTGTGTGTGTGTGTGTGTGTGTGTGTGTGTGTGTGTGTGTGTGTGTGTGTGTGTGTGTGTGTGTGTGTGACTGAAATCATCACCATGTGTGGAAGTTTTTCGGTGTCTTGTGGGAAACAAGAAAAGTAAAGTACTTAAGAACTAAAGTTAAAAATTTTCTGAAGAAAATAAGATGTCTGTGCGTTCAAAACTCACCTCCACGATGCTGAGGTGTTGTGGGCCGTCGCTAAGGTCTTGGTTGTGGTTGCTATGTGATTTTTAGAATGTTTGTGGGGTTGCTTTGGCATTCTGAGCGGGTTAGAGTTGTGAGTCGTTACAAGGGAGTTGCTATCGTGATGTAAGTGTTTTTAAAATATTTGTGGGATATTTGTGGGTGGTTTCTATGTGAAGAGTGGTTACTAGAGAGTTGCTATGGCATTTTAACCCCTGGTTTCACAGACAAGGCTTAAGCCTAGTCCCAGACTAAAATGTCAGTCTGAGCTGTTTCAACTGAAAGAAACTTGCATTGACTGATCTTTTAAATATACCAGTGCCTTTGTTTTGTCTCAAGATGCACACCATTAATGTTTTTTTAATAATGCATGTTTATAAAAATTACTCCAATGTCTAAATTGAACTATGGCCTAATCCTGGCTTAGTCTAAGCCCTGTCTGTGAAACCGGGCTAAAGTATTTTTTAGCATGCTTGTAGGTAGTTGCTATTGCATTCTGCGTGTTTTTTAACGTGTTACTATGTTGTCTGAGTATTGTGGGTTGTTATGTTGAGAGAGTGGTTGCTATGGCATTTTAAGTGTTTTTAGAATGTTTGTGGGTGGTTGCTAGGGTGTTGTGAGGCAGTTGCTCTAGTGTTTTTTTTTGCAGTTGTTTGTGTGTGTGCATTGCTATGCGGTTTATAGGGTGAAATCATTATATTTGCGTATGCAAACACTAAACCAGTCTTTTAGAATCTTGATTCGTTGGATAATTCAGTCCAAATGAAACCACATGTAATATGAAGTGCTCTCGTGGACACAAACACACACACACACACACACACACATACACTTCCTGCTGCCTCCCATTTACAATCTGGTGAATCAGTGTGATTTCTTACAGACTCAGTACTCATAAATATCTCTCATCTGTCACTGTTTTCTCCTCTGGGCCTTGTTTAATTGGTCCTCGTGCCAGTGAGCACTTACAGGATGATGTCATTTCCTTGGCAAGAGTTCTGCTGCCTGATTGGTCCATTTATGTGTGCATATGTTGAATGTCACAAAAGTGAACGGTCAGTTTTCGTTCAGGTAATATTTCTGCTTTCTTTCAGGTATCCTTTCCCTACAGTCTTCAGTACGTGCAGTAAGAAGGATCTCGCGGCGAGTTTGGAGAAAGGAGTGGGCATGTGTTTGTTCAACATGCCGGAGGTGAAGGTGCTCTACGGAGGACAGAAATGTGGAAACGGATACGTGGAGGAGGGAGAGCAGTGCGATTGCGGAGATCTGGAGGTACGTCGGAGCTCTTGTGTGTGTGTTTTGTTTTTCGAAAACATGTTTCATCAAGACATTTACATGTTTCCCTTAAGCGCCGCATATGTGGCACGATTTTCACACTCTCCAGTGAGTCGTGCATCATTAGCAGTCGCTCCTCCAAATCTGAAATAAACTGTGACCACGCTGTGAGAAGCACGAGAATGAGATGCATCTGTCACGCTGGACCAGGAGATTTAGCGAGGGCCGCAGAGAAAAGCTTTTGTTTGTGTCTGAGCACTTCAGGTGTTTCCTGAGGGTTTCAATCTGTTCATTGATGTCTTTGCTGAAATGGTGCTGGCAGTGTAGAATGCATAGCAAAAAAGGTACAATGTTTGTGTCCATTCATCCGTCAACAATGCTCATGTTCAATTCATGATTTTCCACAGAGCCAGCGGTCAGAGAAAAGCATCCGGGAAATTATTTAGACCCGATTCTTACACGTATGCAAATGTACTTGAGT
>QVTF01006718.1:0-7500 GCA_003573665.1 Oxygymnocypris stewartii
CACTAATGTCAATATCAAACTAATACAAGCCTAAAGAGAGAAACTCAACCTCACTGAAGATAATAAACAGTCAGTGATGAAATAAGGATAAGAAACTAATTGCAAGCAATAGGACAAAAAACTACAATAAATAAGAAACACTACATACATTGTGTAAATTAATTAGTCTTCACTGTGTTAGTTATATCGATCTATGATAGATATAATTAACACGTGTGTTATGTATAGATTCTATACATATTATAAATATATCATTATTATTGTTATTTATTCTCATTAAAGTTACAAAAGTGATTTAGTCAAGAGCATTGAGAGAGTTTCTAGCAGTGTGCTGTGATTAATATGAACAAATATTGGAATGCTTCCCCTTTAAGAGCGAAGTCCGGATCAATATTGGAACGCTTCCCCTTTAAGAGCGAAGTCCGGATCAATATTGGAACGCTTCCCCTTTAAGACCGAAGTCCGGATCAATATTGGAACGCTTCCCCTTTAAGACCGAAGTCCGGATCAATATTGGAACGCTTCCCCTTTAAGACTGAAGTCCGGATCAATATAGGAACGTTTCCCCTTTAAGAGCGAAGTCCGGATCAATATTGGAACGCTTCCCCTTTAAGACCGAAGTCCGGATCAATATTGGAACGCTTCCCCTTTAAGATGGAAGTCGGGATCAATATAGGAACGCTTCCCCTTTAAGACCGAAGTCCGGATCAATATTGGAACGCTTCCCCTTTAAGACCGAAGTCCGGATCAATATTGGAACGCTTCCCCTTTAAGACTGAAGTCCGGATCAATATAGGAACGTTTCCCCTTTAAGACCGAAGTCCGGATCAATATTGGAACGCTTCCCCTTTAAGACTGAAGTCCGGATCAATATAGGAACGTTTCCCCTTTAAGAGCGAAGTCCGGATCAATATTGGAACGCTTCCCCTTTAAGACCGAAGTCCGGATCAATATAGGAACGCTTCCCCTTTAAGATGGAAGTCCGGATCAATATTGGAACGCTTCCCCTTTAAGACCGAAGTCCAGATCAATATTGGAACACTTCCCCTTTAAGACTGAAGTCCGGATCAATATTGGAACACTTCCCCTTTAAGAGCGAAGTCCGGATCAATATTGGAACACTTCCCCTTTAAGAGCGAAGTCCGGATCAATATTGGAACGCTTCCCCTTTAAGACTGAAGTCCGGCTCTAATATAGCTCAATTACTGTCAAATATGCGTTTTCTCTTTCTGCCGTTTACTCTCTCTTAAGACCTAAATCACTGTGTTAACGAGGATACTTGCAAAGACAGGGATTCTGAGCATATAAGTGTGTTTATGTAATTGTTCAAAGTCTGTGAAAAAGAAAAAGCGCGCTCCTCTCACGCAGAAAGAGACGGTGCACGTCTGTTCTTTAAGTTTCTACGGCTTAAAATCAGTTGTTTTAAAACTGCAGTGCTTAGAAACGCGTGACCATGTACAGATGTAGTCCCTCGTTTAGTAACGAGCTCCTCGTTATGTCCTGGTTCTGTCTCTTCTTCACGTCCCGTGGTGCGCGCCGTATAAAGATCAGTCACTCAAATGATGAAAAGGTTTTACCGTAAACAATGTATTTTGTGACACCACGAAATAAACGATAGAACATAATATGAAACAATAGACTTTATTTCGTCCATCCGATACATATCGTCATATCGCACAGCCCTACGCTCATGTATCGATATAGTTAACGATAATAATCCTAGCTCATAGTGCTAATGAGACGTGATTAACAAACAATATTTCATCTTTTTGAAGTTAATGGTGTTGTATGTTGCAGCAATGATGGCACAGAGTTCGGCGGCTCCATCTATCAGAAGGTGAACGGTCAGTTGGAGACGGCGGTCAATCTGGCCTGGACCGCAGGAGTAACAACACACGCTTTGGCATCGCTGCTAAATACCTGCTAGATAAAGACTCCTCCATCACTGTGAGTGCAAACCATATGTGACCCTGGACCACAAAACATATGTATACATCATCTGCTTTCCATTGATGTATGGTTTATGATAGGATCTACATATTGAAAATCATCTTTAAAGTTGTCCAAATGAAGTTCTTAGCAATGCATATTACTAATCAACAATGTAGTTTTGATATATTTAAGGTAGGAAATTTACAACATATCTTCATGGAACATGATCTTAATATCCTAATAATTTTTGGCTTAAAAGAAAAAATCTATAATTTTGACCCATATGTTGGCTATTGCTACAAATATACTCCAGCAACTTATGACTGCTTCTGTGCTCCAGAGTCACATTATCCGATAAAAGCTGACCAAAGTCACTGAGTGTAGATGATCACACTGTCTCTCTCTTCAGGCCAAAGTCAACAACGCTAGTCTGGTTGGAGTAGGATACACACAGAGCCTCCGGCCAGGTGAACAAACTCCTTCAATAATCAGACAATTATCAGTTAAGTGTGTTGGCTTAGGAAGCTTGAGCTTTGAAGATTTTATTCAAAGCCAATCAAATTGTATTATCATGTTCTTGAACATTGCAACAATGTCCAAGCAAGTTGGTAACAAGGTTTAGCGTGTTGCTAGCATGATTTAGCACATTTTGTACATTTCTCAACATGTTTTTAAAGTTTTAGCATGCTGCTAGCAATTTTTGACGTGTTGCTGACACAGTGTAACATGTTTTTACATATTATTAACCTGTTTTAGCATATTGATAGTGTGCTTTAATATGTTAGCATGTTGCTAGCATGTTTTAACATGTTGTTAACCGGTTTTAGTATGTTGCTAGTGTGTTTTAACATGTTGTTAACGTGTTTTAGCATGTTGCTAGTATATTTTAACATGTTAACCTTTTTTAGCATTTTGCTAGCATGTTTCAACATGTTGTTAACCTGTTTTAACATGTTGCTTGTGTGTTTTAACATGTTGTTATCCTGTTTTAGCATGTTGCTAGCATGTTTTAACATGTTGTTAACCTGTTTTAGCATGTTGCTAGCATGTTGTTAACGTTTTTAACATGTTTGCTAGCATACTTTAACATGTTGTTAACATGTTTTAGCATGTTGCTAGTGTGTTTGAACATGTTAACCAGTTTTAACATGTTAATCAGTTTTAGCATGTTGCTAGCATTTTTAACATGTTTTAGCATGTTGCTAGTGTGTTTTAACATGTTAACCTGTTTTAGCATGTTTGCTAGCAAGTTTTAACATGTTTGCTAGTAAGTTTTAACATGTTGTTAACCTGTTTTAGCATGTTGCTAGCATGTTTAAACATGTTGTTATCCTGTTTTAGCATGTTTGCTAGCATATTTTAACATGTTTTAGCATGTTGCTAGTGTGTTTTAGCATGTTTGCTAGCAAGTTTTAACATGTTGTTAACCTGTTTTAGCATGTTGCTAGCATGTTTTAACATGTTGTTAACCTGTTTTAGCATGTTGCAAGCATGTTTTAACATGTTGTTAACGCGTTTTAGCATGCTGCTAACATGTTTTAACACGTTAACCTGTTTTAGCATGTTGCTAGCAAGTTTTAATATGTTGTTAACCTGTTTTAGCATGTTGCTAGCATGTTTTAACATGTTGTTAACCTGTTTTAGCATGTTTTAAGTAATATTTAACACTTTGATAGTATCCTTTAGCCCCGTTATTCTGACTCTGTATGTGATACAAGGGTTTTGACTCCCTCAATGAAAGCTTGTTTGGATCGTCTGGTTCATGAAAACAGTCTGAAGGTCCGAGTCGAGTCTGGTGGCTGGAGGAGATGCAGAAGAAGGATCTCAGTATGTTTTGTCCAGCATCATAAGAGTACTAATGAAGCATAACGCATGCTGTCTCTTCTGCAGGTGTGAAAACTCACTCTGTCCGCTCTGATTCGACGCTAAGAACTTCAACACCGGAGGACATAAGGTGGGCATGGGCTTCGAGCTGGAGGTGTGAGGACGCACTGACGGGAAGTAAAGAACACAGGGAGCTGACTTCAGTCCTCTTTCCCCCCCGAAACTCCTCCTAAACTAATCTGGCCTAAAGCCCCCGTAGAACCAATGAGACCAGGATCAGCAGTCACATGATCCCTGGCCACACCCATCCTCCATCACCAGCTCACTCTATGACAAACATTATCAGCGCTTTTTAATGTTACACGCCATATCATTTCTCTTTTTTGGGGTAGAGTTTTGTTTCTGAACAGTCACAGTGCGTTTAGTTTAGTTCATCGGGTTTAATGTTAAATCAGAAACCACCTCTCTGAATGTCAATCCCCTCGGTTCATTACCAATGCATCATATTTCATCACGGGTCTGGAGTCTGTAGATGGACGGGTCCATGAGTTTTTTTGTTTTAATCCCCCCCCAAAAAAGTGATTTATGTTAAAAGCGGAGGACTAGAAGAAGAAACTGATGTTGTGGAACTCAATAAAGAGAAATGTTGACCTGAACAAAATGCTTGTTTCTTTTGGGTTTTATCCTTTGTTAGAAAGCAACACTGTTCATTTATTAAAACATGTAATGTTTAAAATAAAATTACACTAGAAAACTAAATACTTGTACACCAGTGCTATTATAGTCAAATAAAACAATAGAAAAATATGAAATTAAGTCGTTAAATAACTAAAACTGAAAAAAATTATAAAAATGTACATACAAAAAAATGGCAAAATTTTGGCATTACTAAAACTAACTAAAATTAAGTTGAAAACAATATGTAAAAATAAAAAAGTAATTCAAAATATTCATAACTACATCGCCATATATGCTACTGTTAAAAGTTATAATTTTTCTCGGCATGTCAAAATAATTTTCATAACTTTAGATTTATTTCAGAAGTTTAAGTACTACATTTACATGAAATTGCACCAGGAAACATTAACCCAGATGATATTTGGATACAGCATTTTATTAATTTTAATAAAAAAAAATTGTGCATAAAAACCTTCTGTGTACCAAAGATGCTCTTTTGTTCTCAGCATATATAAATAATTTCCATAACTGAAACTGTACTTTCACATACTAGTGAACTAGACCTGTTGTGTCATGAAATCTTCATAGCATCATAAAGCATGAAAACAATCAGAAATGCCCTCATTTATACATCGACTACTGTGATGAGCAGACACTCGTCTGTAGTCACAGTGAGGTAATGAGGAGCTAGGATGGATTCATATTGACATTCAATAAGCAGATGTTTTTATCCAAAGCGACTTACAAATGAGGTACAGCACAAGCTATTCGTCATGGAGCCAATCACATTAATACTACACAACTAGGCCTACATGTGCACAAAATTCGTCAAGTATTCTGATGCAAGAATTAACATTAATGATTTAAAAAAGGGGTTTATAACCTCTTAAAAGTAAGAAATGCATTGATAAGTGTGCTTTCACAGGAATGAATGCCTGCAGTATCACGGTTCCTCCGGTTGGTGGCAGTATAGCATCATGTTTGTTCTCTTTTGAGGTCTGATTCTCTGATAAATGCTTTCACTGGTAACCTGTGGATCAAGCCAGATCCTGCCCTCCGTTCAACCACTTCCACTCTCTCAGTATCTGAAAGAGAGACACGTCATGATTAATATAATCTCTGATCTGTGTGTTTTATGGATATGTTTCCTGTTGCTGAATTCAGGAAACATTCTTAAAGCAATAGTTCACTCAAAAATGTGTATTTATTTGCTCAGTGTGCTCACCCTCAGGTCATCCAAGATCTAGATTCGTTTGTTTCTTCATCTGATTTGGAGAAATGTATCATTGCATTACTTGTTCAGCAATGTATGCTCTGCAGTGAATGGGTGCCGTCAGAATGAGAGTCTGATAAAGACATCACAATAATCCACACCACTCCAGTCCATCAGTTAACATCTGGAGAAGACGAAAGCTGTGTTTTTCTATGAAACATATCCATCAATAAGGTGTTTTTAATTTTTGAAACCACTGCTTCTGGATAGAAAATGATTATATGAACATAATATCGCTTCCTCTAATGAAAAAGTCCATCTGTTGTCTCTCACATTTGTTTAGAGCTGCTTTGGCTTGTAAATGGTGCTTGATCTGTGCAGATTTCACTCTTGATCAGACGACTTTTTTACTAAAGGAAGCATTTTTATGGATTATGGACTCGTGTTTTAGCCGAAAGCAACGGTTTAAAGTTAAAATCGTCTTAAGGATTTGTTTCTTACAAACACACAGCTTTTGTCTTCTCTAGATGTTAACTGATGGACTGGAGTGGTGTGGATTATTGTGATGTCTTTATCAGACTCTCATTCTGACGGCACCCATTCACTGCAGAGCATCCATTGCTGAGACCTGATGCAATGCTACATTTCTACAAATCTGATGAAGAAACTAACTCATCCTAATCTTGGACGCCTGAGAGTGAGCACATGTTTTAGCTGATTTCATTTTTGCTGAATTTGAAGTCAGGTAACAACTCTACAAATACGAGTCAAATAGTTATATTTCTCAGATGAGCTTTTACTGCATGCTGGTCTCTGTTTCCTGAATGGTGTCTTGCACCTAAACTCTGCAAGCGGCCTCAAACAGCTTGCTCTCCTCAATCACAAGCAGAGACTCGTCTCTGAACACACTAGAGAGAGACACTCATGATGGAAACATGCAAATGAATGCAAAGTGTCTGAGCACAGAAGCTGGACTCACGTGTGGCCGGTGCGTCAGACGGTCTGTGGGGACATCAGCGGGTGGCAGGGGCCGGTGGAGTTCGTCCTCCATCTGGACTGCCGCTCACTGGACTACGAACCTTACTCTGAAACAACACGCTCAAGTCAAGCACACGGCATTGTGCACACGATGCATACTGGAGAAGGAGTATGAATAGCATACACAGGCCACTTTGAGCAGGTTCCAGAGCTCCGTCTGTCTCTTCTCCTGCAGGTGCAGCAATCTGTTGCTCACTGCGGGCCCATCGCACTCACCATCCCCTCCACACGCGGCAGCAGCTCCAGAACTCTCTGACGGCACCCATCGTCTTACTGCACGCACACACACACACGCACACACACACCACACGCATGCACATACACACACACGCACACAGACGCATGCACATACGCACAACGCACACACCACACGCACAACGCACGCACGCACACACACGCACACGCAACACACACACACGCACACCACACACACATGCACACACACGCCCACACATACACACACACGCACACACACACACACACACCAACCACACAACACACACCACATGCACACACACGCCACACATACACACCCACATGCACACACACACACCCACACAACACACACACACATGCACACACACACACCCACACATACACACACACACATGCACACACCACATGCACACACACACCACACACGCACCACACACACGCACACACACCCACCACCATGCACACCCACACACGCACACACACCACACGCACACACACACACACACACACACCCCATACACACACCCACACACACGCACACACAACGCACACACCACACCCACACCACACGCCCACACACACACACACCACACCCACAC
>QVTF01006718.1:12500-26924 GCA_003573665.1 Oxygymnocypris stewartii
TGCCTTTCTTATCTACTGCAGCTGTTATTGTAGGCACTTAAAAATGGCTTGATCATCGATTAGGTGTTGTTCATGTGTTTCTGAACGCTTGTTTTACACCGTTGAGGCATTGTAAACAACCCAGCACGGATGAGCAGTGTAGGGAGAATAAACTTCACTCTCGGAGGAAGCAGAAATAATGCAGCTTCCCTTTAAACAAAACATGCTGTGCTACTTTCTGTTTCAGACACGTATGTCACGGAAAACCTTGTTTATGTTTCAAACAGCTGTTCAGAATTTTGTATTCACTATTATGTTTATGAAACAATGGCAAATGTTTAACTCCTTAATATTCATTTTCAAAAAAGTGTGTGCGCACAAATATTTTTACATATTAATCTGGACTAAAACATGGCAGATCAAATATCTGAACAAGTTTTGATTCGTTAATATTTAGTTTTATTATTCGGTATTTTATTATTTCATATTTATACTTTTATTTTTTAACAGAAGCCTTTTTCTGCCACATAATATATATATATATATATATATATTATTGTGGTGTTATATTATATTAATATATATATATATATATATAAGAATGTCTATTTTTTATTCTATGTCATGTTAAATGATATTTATATTTATAAAATGTATATTTTCTATTCTGTGTCAGAAACAGGCTTTCATTAAAAAATGTAATAATGTAAAATAAAACAGCTGATAATTGTGAGCTTATACAGTAACTCACGGACGAATCGGATGTTCTCCGGAAGGGCGCGCGGCGTAAACTGAGGCTTCGTAGCTGTAGCAGGAACGATCGAAGAGGAAAACCAGCGGCTCATCTGCCCGCCGAGTGTCCATCATCTACACCACACAAACCAACAGGATGAGAACACACTCGAAATAACCTCAAAAAACACACTCGAAATAACCTGGGTCAGTTAAATCAAATACTAATCATCATTACAAATCCACAAACAACACAAATCCACATACGAATACAGAAAACGCTGCACTTGAACATTAGTTGTGCGTCAGGCTGCTGTATCCGTAGCTTACGAAACATGATGATGATGTAAGTGTCACAAGCTTTTAGCCTGCAGATGAACCCACTAGACGCGGCGCTGCTGCGGTGTTCATTCAAAATATCACTTAAAAAAACATCAGTGCAAAGATCTTGTTTTTACGCCGAAACCAAGACATTCACACAGAACGCACATCTATCACCGTTACACTCGCACAAGAAAACAGCATGTTTAGAAAGCATGTCAAATTCATATAAGTTCAACTTTTAAAAAAACATATCTTAAGACTTTATGCTGTTTTTTTTTCCATCCCACTGCATCTCATGTTTTTAAATGAAAAAAGTACTGTGTGATTGGTTTTCGGTCCTTTGTATTAAACGATGCATACATGATGCTGTTTCATTTATAATTGTTTAATAAACTTAATTAATTATATTTGGTTTATAACACTATGCACTTTTCCACGGATAGTCATGTTATTTTATTGCTTTAATAATATTTTATTGTGTTCCTGTGGCTCAGTGGTTAGAGCATTGCGTTAGCAGCGCAAAGGTTGTGGGTTCGATTCCCAGGGAACACATACTGACAAAACAAATGTATAACCTGAATGCACTGTAAGTCGCTTTGGATAAAAGCGTCTGCTAAATGCATAAAAGTGCATTAGTAATATTTTGCTCGATGTGGCCTCGTGAGAGAAGCCAAAAGCTTTTTGCTTGAAATTCTGCCTTTTATATTTCAATATAATTCGAATATTGATAATATTTAAATGCAAAATTCAAATTGAGTTTTTCAGCCTAGTTCCACCAAACGTACGCCATAGTCGATTGCACACTGCATGACGCTGTTGTGCGGCTCAAGAGCAAGCCCCGCCTCCAGCAGCAGCTCCTGATTGGCCGGAGGGATGCGAGCGTCCTGCGCGATTCGCTCCTGCAGGGATGCCACGTCCTCCTGCGGCTGCACCGCGTAGGTGAATATTTCAGCAGAGGTCATGTTGAGCACGCGGACCAGCTGAGGAGACAGAGACCATCAGAGCATTAGACATGTGTGGCACTGTGATCGCTCCGTTGACGAGAGATTCAACTACCTTTAGATTCAGAATGCGGCTTAATTCATCGAAGCAGAAACAGGAAGCTTTCGGAGAGTCTTTGTTCCCCTCTGAACTGCTTTCTTTACTGTCCTCTTCCGAGTCTTTGACCCCGTCCTGACTTCTTGGCTCTTGGTCTGGGCTCCGCTTTCTTAAATCTTTGCCTCGCTCTTTCGGTGACCATCGCAGCATCATTTGCAGCCAGCTCTCCAGTTCACCGGCTAACCGTCTGAAACAGTTATACTTAGATTAACTAAGCTACATTTTTATTATGAATTTGTTCACGTCTGCATGAAATTAAAAAAAATCATATTTATTTTGTTAGCGCACATTACTAGTCTTAAAGTCAACAATTAATGTGAAAGTTAATGAATTGTTAGTGTTGGTAATATTTAAATAAAATCAAAAGCAGTCATAAGTAGCACAAGTATACTTGTATCAATAGCCAAAAATACATTGTATGGGTTAAAATGATTTTGCTTTTATACCAAAAATCATTAGGATATTAAGTAAAGATCATGTTCCATGAACATATTTTGTCAATTTCCTACCATAAACATATCAAACTTAATTTTTGATTATTAATATGCATTGCTAAGAACTTCATTAGGACAACTTTAAAGGAGATCTTCTCAATGTTTTGATTTATTTGCACCCTCAGATTTTCAATAGTTGTATATCGGCCAAATAATAAATGGAAAGCTTATTTATTCCGCTTTCAGATGACGTATGAATCTAAATGAAAAACAAATGGACTCTTATGACTGGTTTTGTGGTCCAGGTCACAGTTTTTGACGGCTTGGGTAGAATATGTTTAATCACGCAGAGAGAGATGAGAGGAGGAGCGCAAAAATAAAACCCCGTCCTCTAATTCTGCTTCTGTTGGAAATACGTCACCATACTGAAAAGATATTATCGTTAACTAAAACTAAAACCACAAAACGAAAAAAAATATTACTTGAAACAAAATAAACATGAACTGAAACTAAATAATACAATATAAAAAATGATTATAATAAAGAATTATACAAAAATATTAAATATTAAACCATAACCTTATTTCAGCTAGTTGCCAAAGCATTATTTCTCATTTTTGTTTATTTTAACTTGAAGTACAAAATAACTAATACATTAAAATCAATCAAATATATAGACATTAAAAAACTAATAAAATTACAAAAACAAAATCATTAAAACTTTGACTAAAATTAAAATCTAACTAAAAATATTAACAAAAACCTTAACAGTACATCAATGATACTTAAAAATATGAAAATGACTAATTTCTGACACTGAAGAACTTTGCAATATTTGGTTTATCTGTATTGTCTGTATTGTATTATGCACTATAGAAATTAATGTGATTTGGTTCGGTTTACTTATTACAGGGTTCCTACACATTTTGCATTTAAAAATTCCATATTTTTCCAGACTCAAATTTCCAAACCTCTCGGTAGATTTTTAAACCATATTTAACATAAATTAATCAAATTCTTTTAAATAAATTATAACATAAATAAATTATGTTCAGCTTTATATTTGGTATATAGAACAGTCGTCTGTAAATATTTGTATTTACTTTACTTGAGGTTAGGTAATACGGTGCTAAGAATATAGTGTAAAGAAGCCCAAAATGCTTATACATGCATTTTGCATAATAACAAAAGTGCACCTTGAATTCATTCAGTCATATTTGGCGATCACTAAAGAATCACTAAACAGCTGCCACTTTTTGTTCGATAAATATATTTTTATTAAATTCTTAATTTTCTATTATAAAAAAACCAAATAGGGTCAAAAGTCTGGAAACAAAAATGTTTTTCCATACTTTTCCAGACCAATCAAATTCCATACGTTTCCATACTTTTCCAAACCCCGTAGGAACCCTGTTATTAAGACATTGATTTTCTGTTACTGTAACCAAGCGGGAGAGGACGAATCTAATTAACCAATCATATCACAGCCCGCTTTCATCTGTTACAAGTGTTCCTGTGGCTCAGTGGTTAGAGCATTGCGTTAGCAGCGCAAAGGTTGTGGGTTCGATTCCCAGGAAACACATATACCGACAAAAACATGTATAGCCTGAATGCACTGTAAGTCGCTTTGGATAAAAGCGTCTGCTAAATGCATAAATGTAAATGTGTTATACTTCACATTCTTAATAGCAGTGCACTTGTTCGTGTGGCCGCGGGACTCACTTGTTGAGGTTGTGAGGGTTCGGGAGGTGTTTGGAGAACCGAACTTCTCCCGTCAGATCCTCGTAAACCACAATATCATCCACTTGTTTCTGTAACAGCTTGCTGTGCCTGAGAAGAAAGAGAGCGATGACGGTTCAAGTGAAGCTGGATTGATTTTGTCACACACCCTTTAGCGCTGGCGTCAGTCTTGATTTAAAAACAGTCCATGTGGTGAGAATACAGCAGCGTGGCCAATCACAATACAGAAATCTCTGCAATAACAAACTGTTGAAGCAGAAATATTATCTTTACTCAAACAGAAAACATTAGAACAATAGTGTTTTTTACTGATGACTCTGGCTCAAGCTGTCAGGTCATGACATGAAAAGCTGTGCTTTTGTTTCGAGTCTTGCAGATGGATTCATATAGATTACTGAAACGATCACACTAAGGATGATTTACACTGATTTTACACTGGCACTGTACACACATGCCACCACTGGTACATTAGCACAAAATAAAGAAAAATAGTTGCATATGTATGTTGTATGTATATGTATTTATATATGTAACCCTGGACCACAAAACCAGTCATAAGGGTCATTGTTTTAAAATGTATATGTATACATCATCTGAAAGCTGAATAAATAATCTTTCCATTGATGTATGGTTTGGACAATATTTGTAAATCTGGAATCTGAGGGTGCAAAAAATCTAAATATTGAGAAAATCACCTTTAAAGTTGTTCAAATGAAGTTCTTAGCGATGCATATTACTAATCAAAAACGAAGATTTAAGGTAGGAAATGTACAAAATATCTTCATGGAACATGATTTTTAGCGACAGTGACATACGGCTTTGTATGTCGTGGTATTGAAGGTGGAGAGAGTGCTGTACATTCACTCCCCCCCCACCTACAATCCCTGCCGGCCCGAGACTCGAACCCACAACCTTTGTGTTACGAGTCTGACTCTCTAACCATTAGGCCACTATACATTTTTTTTATCACTTTGACCCATTCAATGTATTGTTGGCTATTGCTGCAAAATATACCTGTGCTGCTTATGACTGCTTTTGTGCTCCAAGGCACATATATTTAATACAATTCTTATGAATTATTTTAGCTATAGTGTAATTTCCACATGTAATTATGATTTTCTCAGCCGGTTTTATTTATTTAAGAGCAGGATAGAGAGCCAGATGCTCTAGAACAGTGGTTCTCAAGCCTCAGTACATTTCCAAGGCAATTTATACAAATAACGATATTTCTCCTAATTAATCTCCTCAACAAGTTTTTTTTTTTTGAAGAACCAAGATTCACACAGTCTTGTAAAACTGGGATATATATTTTAGACCAGGCAAAGTCCTGGAAATTAATAAAATGGGAATATTTTGATATCCTTGGTTTAAAAGATTGGGAACCATGAAGAACATTCAGCTAATAAACTTTTGGAAAACTGAAATGTAATGCATAGAAACT
Source organism: Oxygymnocypris stewartii (assembly GCA_003573665.1). Taxonomy (NCBI): domain Eukaryota; kingdom Metazoa; phylum Chordata; class Actinopteri; order Cypriniformes; family Cyprinidae; genus Oxygymnocypris; species Oxygymnocypris stewartii. Next base: position 18,249 of record QVTF01006718.1, read on the forward strand.
ACCGTTTCCAAATATAAAAAAATTATAATAGTAATAAAAAAAGTTTACAATAAAAAAAAAAATATATATTACATTAACTCAGCGGTTCTCAATGCCAGTCCTCGCGTCCCCCCGCTCTGCATATTTCGTATGTTACTCTTATCGCTTCAGATGTTTGTTTTATTCGACTGTAAGTGCCCTGCGAAGTGGACATCACAGGATATTCCACCATGATTCCAGTTCGAAGCGAACGTATATACTCCATTCAAAGTGCATTGAAGTGTGCAAGGCGTGAATTAAAATTGTATATATTTACAGAGGTATATGATGTATATGATGTCACACTCGTCCGTGCGTGAAGACGTCGCGTAGCGCAAATCCATGAATGAATGTTCTGTAATAAAGTAAACTTCAGCGGATTTCCCTGCTCAGGGAGTAGGGAGCAATGGACCCTGTGTAGGGAGCAATGGACACTGTGTAGGGAGCAATGGACCCTGTGTAGGGAGCAATGGACCCTGTGTAGGGAGCAATGGACACTGTGTAGGGAGCAATGGACACTGTGTAGGGAGCAATGGACCCTGTGTAGGGAGCCATGGACACTGTGTAGGGAGCAATGGACACTGTGTAGGGAGCAATGGACCCTGTGTAGGGAGCAATGGACACTGTGTAGGGAGCAATGGACCCTGTGTAGGGAGCAATGGACACTGTGTAGGGAGCAATGGACACTGTGTAGGGAGCAATGGACACTGTGTAGGGAGCAATGGACACTGTGTAGGGAGCAATGGACACTGTGTAGGGAGCAATGGACCCTGTGTAGGGAGCAATGGACCCTGTGTAGGGAGCAATGGACACTGTGTAGGGAGCAATATCCTGTGTAATGAGCAATGGACACTGTGTAGGGAGCAATGGACACTGTGTAGGGAGCAATGGACACTGTGTAGGGAGCAATGGACCCTGTGTAGGGAGCAATGGACACTGTGTAGGGAGCAATGGACCCTGTGTAGGGAGCAATGGACACTGTGTAGGGAGCAATGGACACTGTGTAGGGAGCAATGGACCCTGTGTAGGAAGCAATGGACACTGTGTGGGGAGCAATGGACCCTGTGTGGGGAGCAATGGACCCTGTGTGGGGAGCAATGGACACTGTGTAGGGAGCAATGGACCCTGTGTAGGGAGCAATGGACCCTGTGTAGGGAGCAATGGACCCTGTGTAGGGAGCAATGGACCCTGTGTAGGGAGCAATGGACACTGTGTAGGGAGCAATGGACACTGTGTAGGGAGCAATGGACCCTGTGTAGGGAGCAATGGACCCTGTGTAGGGAGCAATGGACACTGTGTAGGGAGCAATGGACCCTGTGTAGGGAGCAATGGACCCTGTGTAGGGAGCAATGGACCCTGTGTAGGGAGCAATGGACCCTGTGTAGGGAGCAATGGACCCTGTGTAGGGAGCAATGGACCCTGTGTGGGAGCAATGGACACTGTGTGGGGAGCAATGGACCCTGTGTGGGAGCAATGACACTGTGTGGGGAGCAATGGACCCTGTGTGGGGAGCAATGGACCCTGTGTGGGAGCAATGGACCCTGTGTGGGGAGCAATGGACCTGTGTAGGGAGCAATGGACCCTGTGTAGGGAGCAATGGACACTGTGTAGGGAGCAATGGACCCTGTGTAGGGAGCAATGGACCCTGTGTAGGGAGCAATGGACCCTGTGTAGGGAGCAATGGACACTGTGTAGGGAGCAATGGACACTGTGTAGGGAGCAATGGACCTGTGTAGGGAGCAATGGACACTGTGTAGGGAGCAATGGACCCTGTGTAGGGAGCAATGGACACTGTGTAGGGAGCAATGGACCCTGTGTAGGGAGCAATGGACCCTGTGTAGGGAGCAATGGACCCTGTGTAGGGAGCAATGGACCCTGTGTAGGGAGCAATGGACCCTGTGTAGGGAGCAATGGACCCTGTGTAGGGAGCAATGGACCCTGTGTAGGGAGCAATGGACCCTGTGTAGGGAGCAATGGACCCTGTGTAGGGAGCAATGGACCCTGTGTAGGGAGCAATGGACCCTGTGTAGGGAGCAATGGACCCTGTGTAGGGAGCATGTCAATCGGACACAGTTCATGCATGGAGCACATTTCTAACGAGCTGATTATCTGAATCAGGTGTGTTAATAAAGAGAGACATGTAAAATATGCAGAGCGGGGGGGCGCATGACTGGAATTGAGAACCTCTGCATTAAATTAAAGCAGATACATAAATGAAAACTATTATTAGTCTACATGGTGCGAATTTTGTGGACAATGAGGAGCCCTGGAGTCCGAAAAGCTTGAGAACCACCGATCTAACAGAGAAACATTAAACCAGCGTAGCAGGGTAAAATCCTGCCGCAGACAGCAGCGAGGGCATAAATACCACTGCACGGGTTGCCAGGTTGGTAGAAAAGGCCTGAATCCTGTAATGCACTCGAACACCAGCGTCCCAAAGCTCCAGTAATCCACCGCCACCGTGTACTTCTGCTGTTCTAACAGCTCAGGGGCCTGAGAGAGAGACACAGAGAAAGAAATGACTTTATATCAAACAATGACAAGTCCTGTATTTAGCACAGATGCAGTGTCGTACCCACCAAATACTGCAGCGTCCCAACAAACGATGTGCACAGGCTGCTCTGGTCCAGCTCTTTAGCGTAACCCAGATCGATGATCTTATGAACCAACTACAGGAAAAGATGCAGACATACATCTCTCATTTAGCAATAAAAACAGTGCCATACTGTGTTTTTTCCCCTTCTCTCACCCGTTTTTCTCCCTGTTGAAGGACGATGTTTTCTGGTTTGAGGTCTCTGTGAATAATCCTCATCCCGTGGAGGTACGTCAGCGCTGAGGCTAGAGAGAGATCTTTCATTAACAACTCAAACATGGCCTTCTCACATGCTCATGTATTAGTTATATTTACATTTTAATGAGACAATTTTAGACAAATGCTCAGCAACTCATGCAGGTCCAGAATGTAGTGTAGTCTGTCCTGATATAAGATGCCAACAGTTTAACTCATTTTAACTACCTTACTCAGCAAGATTTCTTCAAACCGTTGCCAAAAGATGAGGAAGAGTCTTATTTTTGTGCAAAAACAAAAGTTTCACCCCAGCGTACACCATTAAACCAGTGCATTTACACTTTTTAGGAGGTCCTACAACTAGTGATGTATTTATAGTGACTCTATAGTTATAGTATTTTAACATTGAAAAAAATGACACACGCTTCCCGTCAAATTATCAAATATTCCCATTTTATAGTTCACCCAAAAATGAACATTCTGTGAATTAACTTTATTTCTTCTGTGGAAAATGATGAGTTTTTTCCCATGACTTTTGTGTTTTGCAGAAGAAATAAAACCGTACGGATTTGGATCAACATAAGAGTAAATTAAATTATGACAAAAATGGCATTTTGCGTGGACTGTTCCTTTATTAAATCAAAGCCAGCACTCTTACTGACTGCCAACGTGAAATTCCAAGTAAAGTCAGATTATTTCTCTAAAGACTTCCCAATAAACTCACAGCAAAAGCAGTCTATATTACTGGAACCGTGACTTACACATCAGCTGACAGACAAGCGTTCACAGAGATCATTCAGAAGCGCATGTTCTGACTGAAGAGGACGAGTAAATCCACTGATTGTGAAAGCCACAGAGTGACGTTAACACAGAGGTGATGTGTGGTATGAGCTTTCTTTAGGTCCAGTTTGAGCTCGGTCGTTCTGGACTGGAGGTAAACAAAGCCAATCCACTCACATTGGAAAGTAAACGGCACTTATGTTACTATAATAACACTATAAGGTCACATGGTTTGTGAAAGAGTGCGGTTCACTCATTATTTTCTCACACTCAAACGGTATGATTCTCTTCATCTCCAAATGTTTAATTATGATTTATATATCAGTAAGTCTCGAGCGATGTCAGTAAATGTACTTTTTTTCAGTGCTGTCAAACGACTTATCGTGATTAATCACACAGGTTTTTATTTATATAATAATGTGTGTGTACTGTGTATATTTATTATGTATATATCAATACACCAACATACAGTATAATTATTATGAAAATATTTACATGTATATTTATATTCAAATAATTTATATGTAAATATTTAATATATAAACAACATATTTTTAAATTAAATATATTCATGCATGTGTGTGTATTTTATATATACACACACATGCATGCATATATTTGTGTGTGTGTGTATTTTATATAGTTTGTTTTATTTATATATGAAGAGTTAATTAGCAAAAACAAATATTTAGAACAATTCTCAGTTTTCATGAATTTTGAACAATTCTCAGAAATCATGTTTTATTTATTGTGCATTGCAATTAATCTCAATCAAACTGCTGTTGTTGTGTTCGACTAGGTTCAGATATAACTAAAATACAGCTAAGTATCATAATAAAACACAAGATAACATAATAAAAAACATGATTTTTGAATTAAACGGTATCGTTTGACAGGCAGCACTAGTTTTTTTACTAAGGCATCTCAACTTGTGCTCATATTTGCCAAAACATCAACATCTGCAATCAAAAAATCTGAATATGAACTCATCAAATGATCTGAGCTGCTCCAAATTCATTTATACCGCTTACTCTTACTGTATGACACCTATCGACTCATTTGGGTCAGTTAGGGTTTCTAGAGAACATGTCTGAAGCAAGGTTGATGGTTAAATGAAGCTAAACATAGATAAGTCCCACAGGTTTGGGATGACATGACAGTGAGTTGACAGTTCTGGACTAAATATCTATTTTAAGTCTATAAGTTTGAGTAGAGCTCTCACAGCGTTTTCCGTGTGTTTTGTTTCTCCTTTTCTTGCTAACGCCTTACACTGTATAACGTCAGACTGCTTCTCTTGAGTACTGTGAGTCAGTGTGTAGACGTCTGATTCATACTCTCCAGCGCTTTCAGCTGCAAATCTGGGTCAAATATTTGACTCGGTTTATATTCTGACATTCACACGACCAGATCCGACACAAACTCAGCTTCAGCGGAAATGAACAGATGCAGCCACCGTACATGTGTTCACCTGCTCAACTAGTCTGTCTGCACACTCAACACTGTGCCGAGTTAAACCGGGTTATTTGTGTTGGGACTGATGGGAATAACATTGGATTTCTATCGGCTGGTGTATGCAGACTCACATATATCTTGAATCAGTGTCAGTACAGCAGCTTCTCTCATGCCACAGCAGTTCTCGAGCAGGTTCAGATACTGAAAACAGAGATTATTTTGATTAAAAACATGCAACTGAATAGAGCTACACGATTTAAGTGATGTTTCTGATTGCAAGTGTAATTTAAAATGAAAAAAAATCCAGGTTTGCTGTGCTTGTTAATTGTTAATTAACATTTTCAAGATTCTGCAAGGGGTGTGTAAACTTTTGAGCAGAACTGTTTGTATCAATATGGCTGTAAAATAATAATAAAAAGCATTATTATTACATAAAATATGATTATTAAATAAAAGCTAAATAAGAAATATAATTGTAATATTTTACAAAAATGTCAAATTAATGCTTACAAAATAATTAGCGCTGTCAAACGATTAATCGCATCCAAAATATTTAGTTTACACAATATGTGTGTGTGTACTGTGTATATTTATTATGAATATATAAATACACACATACAGCATATATTTGAAAATATTTCCTTGTTTATAAGTAAATATGTACTTGTTTAGGTGTGTTTATTTATATTCATACAAGTTATCATATATGAAAATATTTATTAATATAAACGTAACATATTTTCTTAAATATATACATGCATGTATTATATATACATAATAAATATACACAATACACACACATGTATGTTATGTAAACAAAAACTGTTATTTTGTACGTGATTAATCATTTGACAGCACAAAAATAATATTATATTAATAACTTTATTTTACATGACAACTGCAAAATTATAATCCTAATTAACAGCCGTCTTAATTTCTTCCTATTCAAACATTACAGCAATCAAACTTATATTTTGATGGTAAAACCACAGTCAGAAGCACTTCTCATGACTAACTTGAGAAGATGGTTGGAGCATGTTGTGTTGTTAAATGCAGACAAGGCTTTAGTTTGAAGCTAAATTGACTAAACCGAGACTAATGAGCTGCTTGTGTGTAAATAAACACAGTGCCATGCTTCAGTCTGAAGCGCACTTAATCGCATTTTTAGCTCTACAACTAAATTAGTCGAATACTCATACGCTACATGTCCTAAAACCCATGCTATCATCATAGTACATGTTCAAAATCACTTCTGTAAGTGCCACACCTTGCGCAGGTCTCCTCCCTGGCAGTACTCCATGGCCAGCAATGGCAGGTCATTTGTGGCCAGTTTCTGGAGCTCTTCTGGGACGTCTCTCGCCGCCACCACATTCATGTGATTCAACCTGCGAGAAGAGAGACGTTTCATCATAACGTGCAAACAACAGAGAACTCAACGTACACGCAACCCTCTCATAATCTGGGTTACATAATGTCATTATTAAAAATGTGTTTGTAATATTCAGACGGCTGGCCGGCCCTGCCCTGCACGAACCTCTTATAAAACACACGCTCAGGACAAAGAGAAGTAAAACCAGATGGATTCCAGGCACCATAACAGCCGCGCCAACAATCATCTGAGAACATAAACAGCTCGTTTTAACCTCCACAGGCAAACATACGTAGCCGCTGTAATAACAAATACTAGGTCTTGAGTAAAGTCAGCGACTTGCATCTTTTTATCTCGAAAAAGATTCAGCATCCAAACTGTGAAAATGTGTCACACTTATTAATTTCCTTCAACTATAAGCCAATGCTTTGGAGAAACAGATCTCTTACTGTGCTTGAGATCTTCAACAGTAAAACACCATTAACTCTTGCGGTTACATTTTTTTTATAAAAACGTTCACCAGTTGCATCGATTCAATAACTGAAATTAAATTCACAAACTGTATATACTGCAAAAGTGGGATTAGTGCATGTCACGGGCGCCTGGTGTCCAAGTTTAATGCCTATTCTGAACCCAAAAATGAATTAATAATGATTTTTTTTAAGTTGGCTTTAAATGGAAATTCAAACGGTTTTCTAAAAGCATTTTATTGACCTTACTGTGAATGTTTTATTTTTTTTGAGCACAGAATTTTTTATCAACAATTTCAATCTTCCAATGAAATGACAATCTTCTCTAATTTCATAGCCCTAAACTCCACCCCTTTCAGATCCGCCTCTATACAATCATCAGTCGAAGGACACAACCAATTCCTCCAGCCATTGTTTTATATTTCATAAATTTGGCTTACCCACATGTGTGTTACAGGAACAACTGATCTGTCACTAATTCCATTACACTGTGACTTCTTTAAACGCTACACATGCAAACATACATTGACATTTTTCTGATTCTGTTTCTGAATTCGGATCATTTTAGTCCTTGTAGAATGTCCCAATATTGCTGCAATATCAGCTTTATACAGCTTTAATATAAGTTATTGTGTGTATATTGTAAAGTAGCTAACCGCATTTTCAAAACATTGCATTCAAAACATCATTATTTATGAGTATTTTCATCGTCTTTTCCAGCTAAAATATCTAACATTCCTTAAAACAAGATAGGTTTACTTAAAAAGTAGCACTACATCAAATTGTATCTTCAATAAATGGTTATTTTTTGGCATCTGCACAGTTTTTTTTTTTTGTTAAGCTAAAAAAGTGAATTTTTCCATTGCAGGAAGTCAAAATACCCTCACATTAAAGATGCATTATTTTAAAAATGTTACAATATCTTATGTAGTGTTGCTTTTTGTTTGTATAGATATTTTAACTGTCAATAAAAGAAGTCATTTTTTTTTGCAGTGCATCTAGAGTTTCAGTGTGGTTCCTCAACAATAACCAGTGTTCAGATGATTGGAAGGTTATGACACAGACAGATGCATCACAAATGGTGTGTTATCATTACATGAGCGCTCACATGGTTACAGAGTCGAACACGCTCTGAGAATCACTGCTCATTGATCATGAATGATGACTTTAATCAGACTGCGTGCCGGTTTGACGTCAGTTTATTTCTGAGCTGTTGCCCAATACAGTCAAACACCCTGGAAAGCATGATGGGATTCCTTTCCCTCCACAAAAAAGGGTGAGCAGCTCCAACCGAAGGTCATTTCTGTGACCGAACGCTGATATCATCATAATTAAGGGTTGATGATCACTGAATGTGTGAAATAGAGAAACTCAGTTGGCCTGTGTGTGTGTGTGTGTGTGTGTGTGTGTGTGTGTGTGTGTGTGTGTGTGTGTGTGTGTGAGTGTATGTGTATGTGTATGTGTGTGTGTGTGTGTGTGTGTGTGTGTGTGTGTGTGTGTGTGTGTGTGTGTGTGTGTGAGTGTATGTGTATGTGTATGTGTTTGTGTGTGTGTGTGTGATCGTTGTGGTTTGGCTTTATACACTGAGCTGTACTAGATGTGTTTGAGTCCAGGTTTGTGGCTCAGACCAAGTCTGAGGACAGCCTGCTATTAATCTGAGAAAAGCAACACATCGCCGAACCCCTCGCTCGTCACATAACCACTGCAGCCTGGTTAACTAGCACAATCCACCCAACCACACCAGAACGTCACGGAAACACTCAGACACTCAGTGAACTTTAACTATTCAAACACATATT